>UXGD01000197.1:0-80452 GCA_900474315.1 Torymus auratus | reverse complement strand
TTCTAAAAATAGTGTATTTCGATTCCAAATTTGCTAAACAACATTCCTAGCACATTATCTCATAAACTTTTTTTTTAATGTCACAAAGCTTCCTCTAGGAGGAAGCAATATATAATTCTTATATATGCAAAGACAAGACGCCATTGCCCTCCGTAGTACATAATTCACTTTATACCATTCTACAAAATTTCAAATCGATTCTCCAAAATTTCGAAGAATGGTATTTGAACAAAATTTTCGATCTGTATCTGTAAATTTTGTTCAAATACCATTCATATAGACGTTTTAGAGTATCAATTTGAAAAGACAGGATTCTAGAGTGAATTATTCTGAAGAGCAACAATATCTAAGTTTTGCACAAAAAATTACGTGTTTAAATTGTAAAAACAGTGTAATAGGGAACTTGCACCAAAAATTCTATTAAGTCCGTCATGTAAAATAGCAAAAATTAATCGATACGTATTTTATCTTTTCTCAAATTAATGAATGTTAACCGAGATACATCAAGTTGAAAATAACGCGTGACGTCACAATATCGGACGATGTATAGTTATACTGCAAGGGGATAGCGCGACCGAGGTTGTGACGTCACACACAATTCAACTCGCTAAATCTCGGTTAATATTCGTTTATTTGAGAAAAGAAAAAATACGTATCGATTAATTTTTGCTATTTTACGTGACGGATCTAATAGATTTTTTTATGCAAGTTCCCTATTAGTTCGATCGGTAATAATGGGCTATCAGACCCCGCTAAATCCATCATAATAAAAAGTTTATTCAAAGACAAGTTTATTCAGACAACTCTCACTGATCTTCTCAATAAAAATAAATATGGAAATTTTAGAAATGCATACCTACATTCGGCCCATGTACGTATAAGGTATACGCTTTTTCAAATGTAATCTCAAAAAAGTGGAGGCATAAGATCTCCCTCGATCTTTATGATGTAGGGTACTTTGATAAACAACCGCTTTGTACAGTTATTATCTATCCAGTTCGTCAATAAAAAGCCTTGTAGGCTATAGGGCGTTGAACTGGAAAGATCCTCAAAAGAGGTGTAACCTTTATCAATGGAAAAATATAATTGAGATCATTTTTTTACGAGATTTAAACAAATTTACAATTTTACATAAGCAATTTTAGGCACATTGATTTATTTTAAAAAATTTGTAAACATCTAATGTTGCAATAATTAATAACAATTCAAAATTCAAGAATAGATGAAAAATGCAAAAATGTCGACAAGTATTCATTTTTATATATAGGATTAGATTAGTATTTTCTTAGGGCTATCAGTTATTTGTTTTATCAAATCATTTTGTAGTCACAATATTTTTTAAAATAGTAAAGAGGAGACATAATGTATAAATTTATAACATTTAATGTCACCTATTAGACGCTAATATCCAATAATGACAATGTGATTATTTTAATAAAAAAAGGCTAAATTAATTTTTTTTTTTAGTAAGAGATTATAAAAATACTAATTTATCGATAAAAATACAAAAAAAAACACTTCCCAAAATCACCAAAATCTACAGAAATTTTTTCGGAAGATATACGAACAAAGGTGGTTTCGGGCTAAACGCGTGCAAGGTCGTACCTATAACGGATCCGGAACGAGAGCTTTTAAGCGATATCCCTCGCTCACAAATCTCGGCTTTTCATACCTGCTCCATTTCATAACCGAAGGATGGCAGTTTTCCTTTGTCCCGCGGATGTCTCGTCTGCAGCTGCGACGCTCGCTTTTTTCTTTGTGCTCTTACCTGCCTACTGCGCACTGCCTCCCTTAGAGATGAAATTTTCATTTATGGTTCATTGAACTTGACCTGGCAGGTACAATCTTCAGCGTCCTCACAAGCATAGCAGTTATGACCAGACGTCTCTGCAAACAGCAACACTGTAAAAAAGCTGTATATTTACTTCCGTAGAGCTTATCAATTGTCGTAAACAAATATCCACCCACCTACCTTATATGCATGTTTCACAATAGAATCCACCTAACCTTCCGACCGACCAATCCCGCGCACGCTATCAACGGCCACGAGCAGAAGCACAGAGAACCCCGTAATTTCTAACCCCTACATCTGCGAGTTCCCACCACCCATCTTCACAATACCTTACCAAACCTAAAAGAACTATAACAAATTCTCTTAAATCCTCACCTACACTGCGAAAAACGAAGAAACTCTTGCTCAATTCTCGCTACGAACCGCCGTCGTGAGCTCCCGCCAAAGCGACATGGCCGCCGCGGAACTTTCCAGCGCGCGCCAATCGCCGGACGCGGATTTCCCCGCCGCTATTCACTCTCCTCTCGCTGTTTTCAAAAGCCGCCGCCCGGCTACTACGGCATAATACATACCTATATATATATATATATATACACAACTTATGTATCGCTCTCCCGTCCACTGGCGGTTTCGCATTGCTCGTCGTCGCGTCGACCCCGCCGCCCGCGTTTCCGCGTGTTCGTATATATTCGCACGTATAGTTCGTCGCGTATAATAAGTAGCCTAGATACTGAAAAGCTTGGTAAGCATTTTTTTTGTTTATATTCGTCGCGTGTAACCGAATAATAAGGATAGAGACGAGGAGGGTATAAGTAAGCGAATAAACAGGAAAGATGACGGACGATCTGCCCTACCGCGTGGAGTACTCGAAGAGCGGCCGGGCTGGGTGCAAGGTCTGCAAGGAGAATATCGCCAAGGATGCGCTGCGTATCGCCACTGTTGTCCAGGTATGTGTCCTCGTAGAGTACGGCTGTGTGGATGAACCGGGGTTCGAAGCGTTTACTTGTCGTAACCTGTTCGGTGTTGTTATCTTACGTCCTGGCACGCGCGCTAAGCGTATATATATGTATAAGCAATAATACGTGCATGTACAGATTCGAGATAAGAGTGGTTTTAGGTGGCAGTGCGGCTGTAGTTTTTGCGAGAAGCCGAGTAAAATGGTGGCAACGTTCGATGCTTCTTTGTTTGGAGAAATGCTTGTGTTTTGTAGTTATAGATTATTTATTTTGCATTATTTTATGCAAAGACATGTGATTGTAAACAAAATTCGTACGAAATATTTTGTTAATGAGTTTGGTTTGCATAGAAATTTGTTGTTCATGTTGTAGCATGTTTTGAAGCTACTGTCGTAATCTGTATGTACTCCACTTGCTTTATTCATAAAAGCAGGTACTTGCAGGTTCTAGTTTCTAGATCTAAATCTAATCTCTAGAGCACTCAATTGATTATTCACTAATTTGTATACTCTGCTTTTAGAGTCCCTTCCACGATGGCAAAATGGAGCGATGGCACCATGCCGCTTGCTTCTTCAAGAAACAACGACCCCAGAATGTGGGGGATATTGCACATTTTGACAGTATTCGCTGGGAAGACCAAGAGTTCATCAAAAAACATATGGGTAAGTTACCATTGTTATACTAATGTTTCCTATGAGAAGAAAGGATAATTTTTAAATTGATTTTTAACTGTTTTAATTTTTTCTAACTAAATTTTGGGTATAAATGACATTCTTATAGATGTCAAATAAATCATTGACTTTTTTTACGTAAATACAGGCACATAATTATATTTATAGAATGTACATAATTTTGAGTAATTGTTTATAAACAGGTGTTTACAATTTTTTTTGGTGTAAAAAAAGCATTTATATCAAATTTTTGATGTTTATCAATCTTTTATACTAGTCACATTTCGAACATCAAAATAATTTATAAATGAATATAGAATACTGCATACAAATTAAGGATATTCATTGTTATTCTTGTCACTTATTAAGTCAAGCACTACAAAATATTACTATATTATAAATATATAATTTCTCTAAGTAACAAAGATAAACTTGTTTAAAAATATTCTTTTGTACTATTGATTTTAAAATACACAACTTTAAGCATATTTTCCCATTACATTTATTTTAATTTTGTTTCATAAATTATTTCTAGTATGTAATATTTTTGTAATAATATATAAGTTGAAACAATCATTTTTTACTGCATGAAATTTCAAGAAATAGTATAATTCATGTTTTGAATAAATTTTTATATATTATAATATTATAACTATATGTATATCCAGAAAAATAAATTAAAGGTAATAAAAATGTAAATTTTCTGGTAAATAAATATCAAAACTAACAAACAAAACGATTGACATAACTAATCTCCTGTGTCATCACACATCCAAACGTCACACAATTCACTGTGCATCAAGCAACCGAACGGATTTTACACCTTCTATCTCATGCAAATGAGGTAAACAAAGGTTTTGGAAATCCGATGGAGCTGGGAAACTCGCAGGGATAGCGCTCTTGTAGCTCCACCTGGTTATTCCCTCCTCACAGATTGATCCACTCTATACGCGATGAGTCACCTCGCTCGCGCGCGCGGGAATTTCCCTCTCCACAGTCAACATTCGAATCGTATTATATTTGGCCCGTCGTTTATGTATAAGTACGCGCGAAGCATGGGCATGTGCTTAACGGTGCGATATCGCTTTGATTAGGCGTATCTCCGTGGATGTTTTAATTGGAGAGTGTATTTTTAGCAGGGGTAGGTTTTGTGTTGGGTTGTCGAAATTTTTAGCGTGATCGTGAATGCATAGATGTATTTTTATTTTATTTTTTTATGAAAATAAAGTAGAGTGTTATCAGTTTTTAATCAAAAACATTTGGAGATAAGTTAATTGTACGTTTGACGATCAGTTTAAATCTGAAAAAATTCATAATTATTAAAATTATGTTTTCGTTAAGTAAAAAGATAAGTTTAAAAGTATTATAAATATTATCAACTTTTTAGTTTGCAAAAAGCTAGACGAATCTATGATTGTTTTTCAATTCGCCGAAACTTGCGAGTGCTTTAATTTACTACTAAAAATAAGTATTGACATTTTATTGTATGACTGAACGTGATTATTGTTGAACTTTGTTCACGCGGTTATTACACGTGGTCGTAAAGCACGAGTATTTTTATGTAATTTTTCTTAGACCCTTTTTGATTTTATCAAAGAAGTTTTAGAGTTATTCTACTTTCAAATTATATAAAAGTTCGCCAAAGGTGACAAAATAAAAAAGATATATTTTTCTCTCATTACCTTGGATGCTACAGACGCTAAGGACAAATTGAAGAATATTTCTATAGTTTTTATAAAATTATAATAAATTTTCCTTTTTTTTCGATCGTTTTCTTTTAATCTCTGGCCTTTACTAATAATCATTTGTCTCATCCACTTATCAAGCCACGAAAGACATTTATTTCTACTTTACTTACGCCATGCAATCAGTACTAAACGTAACTCACGTAAAATTTAAAAATCCTTATCATCCTAACCGAAACCTCAACCATTCCAGCAGAGGCCAGCGCCGCAGCTCCAGCCGCTGCAAGCGGCAAGGGTCGCAAACGTGGCAAGGGTGCTGCCGCTGCTACTGCTAGCAGTTCCGTCGGCGAGTTCAGGATCGAGTACGCCAAGTCCAACCGCTCAAAATGCCGTGGCTGCGAGGAGACGATCATCAAGGCTGATATGCGCATATCAAAGAAGGACTACGAGAGCGAGGAGGCGCGCAAGTTTGGTGGCCTCGACCGCTGGTACCATCTGCCCTGCTTTGCTAAACTCCGCTCCGAGCTTCAGTATTTCGACGAAGGTACGACCCTAGCTGGTTCCGCTGGCCTGTCCAAGGAGGACAAAGCCGAGCTGAAGAAACAGCTGCCCAAGATCAAGGCAGAAGATGTGCCGCCCGCAGCGAAGAAGATCAAAGGCGAGCCCGAGGACGAGCAGGAGGAGAAGCAGCTCAAAGCGCAGAACAAAAAGATCTTCGCCATCAGGGACAAACTGTCGCAGCTGCCCAAGGCCCAGCTTATTGAACTGCTTGAGGAGAACAGCCAGGCTGTTCCTGTAGGCCAGAGTGAGGTATGCTTTTTCTTTCTTTTTTTTCTTTGTTTTTCTTGTTAATTGATTTTTTTCTTCGCGTTTGCAGATTTTAGATGCTTTGTCGGATGCCATGCTATTTGGTGCCTTAGATCCCTGCCCAAAGTGCCAAGGCAGCTTCGAGTACAAATCGGGCACGGGATACAAGTGCACTGGTTCCCTGTCCGAATGGGCTCTGTGTGAAAATATCACTCAAGATCCGAAGAGGAAGAAATTCGTTATTAGTAAGCAAATGAAAGCAGCTCATTCGTTCTTGTAAGTATTTTTAATATGCACATAGCGAATAGCTCATTTATAATTAAAAGAATGTAGTTGAACTTTTTAACGAAGTTCGTTGGATTGTTGGTTGCACTGTATTTTAAAAGACGGAAGGGAATTTACTAATAATCTCGAAATGTTTTTATTTTTCAGGAACAGTTTCAAACCTAAGGTCGGCAAGCGAGTACTGAAGATAACCGCGCCGTCGACTTCGAGCGCAGTGAAGAAGGAAGAGGACGTAACAGACGGACCCAAGATCAAGTCAGACAAGCCGAAACCTCTGAAGCTCTTGGACTTCGTAATAACTGGCAAGACGACCAAGAGCAAAGACGAGCTAATGAAGGAAATTATACTTCTGGGTGGCAACGTGAAGTCCAAAGTGGCAGAGGACACGGCCGCTGTTATCTCAACACCTGCGGATGTCGAGAAAATGATCAAACGAATCCAGGAAGCGCAAGACCTCGACATTCACGTCGTGTCCGAGGACTTTGTCGAAGAGGCCAAGGGATTTACCGATGCGCCCATAATGCTCATCAAAAAGAAGTCGATCGCGCCCTGGGGCAGCGATCCCCAAGTCAGATGTAACAAGTCCATAGCCACTGTAAGGAATTGTCTCGATACTATTTCTAATTAAAGAAATATAATTATAATATTTTTTTAATGAATTTCTTATGTAAAATTTTTAGAAATCAGCTTCAAGGGGCAAGAGCGTGTACGAAAAATCAGTGTCAGGAAAGGTCAAGCTGCGCGTCAAGGGTGGTGGAGCTGTAGATCCTGACAGTAAATTGGAAGATATCGCTCACGTATATGCACGTGGAAAAGAAAAGTTTACAGTCGTACTTGGCATTACCGATATCCAAGCGAAGAAGAACAGTTATTACAAACTGCAGATTCTCAAACACGATTCAAAAGAGAAATATTGGTTATTCCGCAGCTGGGGCCGTATTGGTAATTTTTTTAAACATTCCTATATTAAACTAATATTTGTTATATTTTTAATGTTGGAATATATTTTTCATCGTAGGTACAACAATTGGCGGAACTAAATTGGAGGTTATGGCCTTGGAGGACTGCATCCGGACATTCGAGGATCTATACGAGGAGAAAACTGGCAACATGTGGCATAATCGTGACCATTTTGTCAAAATGCCGCATTTGCTTTATCCCCTCGACGTGGATCACGGCGACGACGACGAGGACACCGCTAATCTCCTGGATTCGGCAGTCGACAGCAAGTTGAAAAAACCCGTGCAGGATCTGATGCGCCTCATCTTCGACGTGGGCGCGATGAAGAAGGCTATGTTGGAATTCGAGATCGACATGGACAAGATGCCTCTCGGCAAAATCTCGAAGAAACAAATTCAGCAGGCTTATTCTATTCTCACGCAACTGCTCACCTTGGTAAAGGACGGCTGTGAAGATAGATCGAAATTCATCGCTGCGTCAAACAAGTTCTATACGTTGATTCCTCATAATTTCGGTATTCAAGGACCTAGGTAAGACCTCACTAAATTCTAAACTGTAATTTGCATGATATATTAAATTCATAAAGTTCAAACACTGATTCTTTTGTGATGCTTCTCGCAGTGCCATTGAGACAGAGAAGGAGATTCAATCCAAATGCGAGATGCTGGAAGCTCTGCTCGAGATGGAGATCGCGTACAATCTGTTACACACGAAGGGTGACAGTACTAAGAGCCCGCTCGACATGCACTACGAGCAACTGAAGACAGATATCGACGTGATGGACAAGGAGAGCGAGGAGTTCAAGCTGATCGAAAAGTATGTGAAGAACACGCACGCCGAGACGCACAGGTCATACGAGCTCATCATCGAGGACGTGTACACGGTAAAGAGGTCCGGCGAGGATAGCCGGTACAAAGCCTTCAAGAAACTACCGAACAAGAAGCTCCTCTGGCACGGTTCCAGGGTTACCAACTACGCTGGTATTCTGTCTCAGGGTCTGAGGATCGCACCACCAGAGGCTCCTGTCACTGGTTACATGTTCGGAAAAGGTACGTTTGCGCGTCATCTTCAAATGATTTCTCGAGCTACAAAACCATATTTAAAATCCTTTTGCTTTTTTAAACAGGTATTTACTTTGCCGACATGGTATCCAAGTCCGCAAACTATTGTTGCACAAGCATAGGCAGCTCGACGGGTCTGCTGCTGTTGTGCGAGGTCGCTCTCGGCAACACGTACGATCGCTTCCATGCAGACTACATCGAGAAGCTACCGCACGGCAAGCACTCGACCTGGGGTCGCGGTCAAACAATGCCCGACCCCGAGAAATCCGAAAAGCTCAAAAACGGCGTCGAGGTACCATGCGGACCGCCGATCAAGCCCAAACTCGAGGTGAATCCATCGTTACTCTACAACGAGTACATCGTTTACGACGTGGCTCAGGTCAAAGTGCAGTACCTCGTCAAAATGAACTTCAAGTACAAGTACTAAGAAGTGTCGACGCCTATACCCTATCTCCCTCGCTATTACACGAAAGGTTCGATCGAAGCTTTTCTTCTTTTTATACTGCGCGCGCTGGATAACGCTGTCGTATACGCTAGAAAAATTATTTTACTAATGTCTGCAAAAATTGTGTTGGTTGCATGTAATACTCGCACAGCGATATCGAATCGATGGTTATAACAGACTCGGAAGATTTGATATTGCGAAATCTTTGATAACTCGTAGCTGTTTGAATAATAAAGTTTTTGAAAAATTCAAGTTACTTTATTGACCTGCAAAGAATACACGTTAAGAGTGAAAGGTCTAATATTGGCATACCTATGTTGTATCTTTTTTTTTTACATCAAAGTAAAATTAGAGAAAAAGAAGAAATAATACCCATGAATTTACTGATGAGGTATAACAGTAAATAGATGCTTATCAATTTAATGTTGAGGACATTAGTAAAATTCATTTTTTTCATACATATTTCTAAAATTCATAGTATAAGAATGTGATTTTTTTTTTTTTTTAATCTAACTTATCATAGAAGTGATAATCATGGTGGAAACTAATTAAATGTCATGACAATTTTGTGTGTTTTTTTATTTATTATTATAATATGAAATAACGTCACTATTTTAATAAAATAGTTTTGTTTGTATAAAACATAAATATTTTTATAACTAAAAGCCGTTTGGTTACTTTTCTTTCATAGAAAAGAAGAGTCACTTCATGAAATAAATTTTCGTTCAAATGAAACCTGTTTAGTACGAAACTTCATATAAATGAAATGTTATAAATGTTACCTAATCAAAAATCTACTGCGATGGCTGTTAAATTATTGTTTGTAAAACTATACTAAGCCTTTTCACTACAAGTATCATTATTATCATCCTAATCATTTCAGCTACTAAATTAATAAAAAGTAGCGAACTGAATATACATTGTAAGGTCACTTATATAGATAAGACAATACTGTCGCGACAACGTACCTACTATTATACTTATTCGCGCAACGTTAATTTGTTTACTTTTTCTATTGTTACTTATGAATACACTACAAGTTTGCTAATGGAGTTATCGCAAATGTTACTAAAAAGGTGTGAGCCTTTGTACTGTACTACTGTGCCGTATACTTTTTTACTATTTAAATCACCACAATGTTAAAAGGAGCTTTTTATTACCGTCATACGAATAAAGTTTATTTTGTCTGAAAAAAAAACAACTTTCTTCAATTTTATCAAAGTCACGCATCACCACCCCCGCAAAACAAAACCCAACCCCCGAGCTTTATATACCAAACCAACATTCGTATCCGCTGCAATGTTCGCGCGACTCGTCACGCGCGCAACATGAAAAAATTCTCAAGTATAACCACGAAAAAGTATCGGGTATTCGCAAAAACATAGACACTGCACACGTCAGGATGAGACGGCGCGCGATGCGTCGCGATTATGTGTGAGGAATGGAACGACGAGGCAGCCGAGCACTTTCTCATTGAGTATCGAAGGCACGAGTGCCTTTGGAATCCCTTTCACACGGCATTCACCGACTGCTACGCGAGAACTGAGGCGTTAACGAGGATCGTGAGCGCTTTGGACGACGAGATCAACTTCAAGGGTTGTCTGCGGTTGATAAGGACTATCAGGGAAAAGTGAGTAGAGGTTTTCAGGTGTTATTAGAATGGCTTGTCTAAGCAATGTGTATTAGGGTTATACTTACTTGCCAGGAGCGCTGATTCATATCATAACATTGTTGGAGATGTTGCAGAAATAATGTGTTATGTTATCTGGATAAGTAGTGGCAGTGACAGTAGTTTCAGTAGTTTTATAAATATGAATTGTTCCTGTAAGCATTTGTCTGAGCTAGTTAGTAGTTGTACCGATATCCGTTTTTATTGCCATTTTTATAAATATTTTTCTTTTATTTATTACTCGAATTTTTATTAGGAAATGATCTCATTTCTATGTTTTTGCAAACAAAATCAGAAATAAATTCTAAGACAACGATAGCTTCATAAGTCTCTGCTCTCAAGTATTATAATACTATTCTAATTGACAATAAAACTGCTCACCTAGACAATTTAATATTTTAAAAAAATAATTCCACCACTACATCAAAATCAAAACCGAACTTTTTCACCACTGCCATCTAAACATCAGATACGTGCGCGAACAGACAAAGGCCCTCCTGGACCACGGCTGCCACTCCGAACACTCTCGCTCGGGATGGCGAAGGATCGTCGAGGCAATGCTCGAGAAGATCGTGTGCGATGAGGAGCTAGTTGAAGAGACCGGCTGCAGACAACAGAGGATCAGACAACGTCCACAGCAGGGAGTGAAGACATTGTTTAGGCACACGATAGCCTCGAGCGCACGGAGGAAGGACGCGGTTGATCCTGAAGGCGCGGGCGATTGCACGAACAAAGCGAGCGTCGTGCGGACGGCTCCTCTGGGAAAGTTGGTGTTGCTGATCATTTTGTTTCTGTCTTATTCAGGGAAAATTAATGCTTCTTTTGAAATTCGAATAATGAAGTTCAGCGATCAAATGAGATTCCACATTTAAAAAAAAATGTAAAATATTTTTTCGACCGTTAAATTCATTCCAAATTTTAAATACCTATAGGTATACACTACGAAAAAATCCCTCCGTTTTTAAATATAACTTTTTATTTTGTTGCCAACGTGCGGTTAGTAATAGTCTCTTGTTAGTGGGAATTTTAATTTTTTTTATTTTATCTGACATTCAAGGGATGATAGGGTGTTACATTATTACATCGGCGATTCTTGACATATTCAAAACAACATTAGATAAAAAAAACTTTTCTTATAGAGGCAAAAGAAAGAAAAGGGGTCGCAAGAAGAACCGAAGCAAGCTGGAGAACATAAACAGATTTTGCTCCGAACCCGAGAAGACGAAGGAAAGGAACACGTGCAAACCCTCTGGTAAAATATACATCATTCCTTCCAAATACTTATAGATAATTACTATTGTCAATTAATAGACTGTGCGAGACCGGGTACAGCGTGGACGCGGCAGCGCGACAACTACCTCGACAATCTGGCCTGGACGACGGGCAACTGTGCGCGCACGGTCGAGTGTCCGGCATACGCCTCGCACCTCGATCGTCTAAGTCGCGTGGAGAATATTTGCAAAGATCCTTGCACTGTCAGCACCGGTTAGTGGTCGTATAATATATACTATACTTACGAACGTGTAATGTAATTAATATTTTGCTGTACGTAGGAAACTATGGATGTTCCAATCGTCCGAACCAGTGTTCGCAGAGGAACTGTGGAGACCGGAAGAGGAGCTCTGATATCCAGCCCACGATGCCTTGCGGTAAAAAAGATTCTTTTGCTTGAACGATAATTTATAATGAGTAAGTACTACTTTATTACACGTAGAGACCAAAAGCACTCGTTCGCGCCAAAGCAGCGCTGGTAGTCGGCGTCCGTGCTCGCGGGACCGACCGGCCACCTGTCCGGACACGAAGAAGCGCAGTGAGAAATTTCCGATCAAGACGTGCGACAAAATGACCGAGTGCTGTCCTTGTCCCGACAAGAAGAAGGAGCAGTGCAAGGATCAGGGAGAAATTGTTTGCGAAAAGGAATTAGAACCGAAGCCGAAGACGCCGGAGAGTTGTACCAAGGATACGTGTCCGAGTTATCAGAGCAGATGCTGCACGAAAGGTGAGTTAGGTTTTGGTAGTTTGGAAAAAGGTTTAAATTACGTGAAAAATCTCCGACTGCTATAGAATTTAAGTCTTTAATTATACAACGTATTTCAAATTCCCTTGGGTATGAATTCTGGGAATCCCCTCATTCTGTCCGATACGTCACAAACAATACTATAAGTAATCACTTGTATCAACGTATTCACCAATTATATAAAACAAGTCCACATATTTAAAAAAAAAAAAAGCGTAACAAAAAATCCACCCCCCATCGAACTTCCAGCCGACCAACCGCCATCCCCTGACAAGTTATGCCCAGAGCCCGTCGTCACCACCAACCCCATCCAGCCCAGCACTCTCGACCAGTTGAGAACTGTGCGCTTCGACACCCAAAGCGACCCCCAATCCTGCACTTACGCACCGCGGGTCGCCGCGAGGTTCGAGAACGGCGTGCTCGAGGCGTATTCGCAGTTCAAGGTCATCTTCCCGTCGCCCGGTCAAATGAGTGCGCCGAGCGAGAAGAAGCGACGCTCGTCGATCGCCACGGGTTGTCAGTCTCCGGAGAAGTCGACGCGTCGCGTACAGACTGACAAGACGACTCGAGATTTCGCGGCGTGCGTTACCGACGAGGAGTTGAGACCGAGGAGTAGCTACAAGAGGAGCTGTTGTACCACAAAGTGTCCGAGTAGGAGGGATATGCGCGTTGGGACCGTCGAAGACGATGTTGTGGGTAGGTATAATATGATGGTGAGAGTGAATTAAATAAGAGTCTTTATATATTTCTTCAAAATAACAAAATATGGTTTCATTTCAAGAGTGTTGTCATCAGGACGACGGAGGCGATATGCTGGAACCTGGAAAGACCATCCACGACTTCGTCCTTCTCACTCCCGGAGGCAAGTATGTGCCACTGGTGAGGACGAGATCCGAATCGCCTGAGAAAGTTGTCTTTACCGAATGCTGCGTGGACGCAGGCAGGCTCCAGCAGCAGCGTGTTCCCGAAGTTTGCGAAAACGGTATGTGATTATTAGATAGAATATTTAATTAACAAATAACATTGATTGCTACGTATAGCATCTTTGAGAACTCGCGAGAAGCAGCTACAAAATCTACTGGACGACGAGAAGTGCGCTTCGTCGACTACGAAGCTTCTTCTGCGGTGTCTCGAGCAAATGCTCAATCTCGAGGAGCAGGAGGAAAAAGGTTTGTCACTTGCTGGAAATACAAATATCCTTTCTATCATTGAATAAATCTTAATACAGGAAAGCCCGTGGACACGAAAGACGACCCATGCGAACCCTGCAAGCGCGCCAAAACTCGCGACCTCGAGTGCGATAGACAGCCGACATCAGGTTGCCTACCTTGCCGCGCTGACAAGCCCACCAGTGGAAATCCGAGCGCGGTCAAGCTGACGCAAAACTTCCTCGAGATCCTCGAGATCCTCAGGTGTGCCCTGGACCTGGACAATGCCAAGAAGGAGTACGATTGCGACGAGGACGCGCAGAAGCAAGGTTTGGACGGCCACGAGTCCAAGCACTATATCCTATTCAGAATTGACGCTTACGCTCGGGCGACACCTTCCCCTTCACCGTCCTCGGTTTCAGATTAATGTCGACCTTGCAGATTGCTGTGAGTGCGACGCGCTCGTGAAGAAGGCCGAGCGGCCCACCCCGGAGAACACTGGCGAGTTATTCGGGCAGAACAAAAAGAGGAGCGGTAACGATCAGTCGGTGCAGTGCAACAACGCGTTCGAGGAGCCGTGTGCTGCGAAAACGACGCAGACCACGCCGAGAGGCGAGGATAGGGTACCGCCACGTAGGAATTTTCTTAGTAGGTTGGTATATTTGGTACGCAGAAATGTAGCGGATTATTTGGCTTTTTTTTCACGTGATTAATCACCAGATTTGTTACCTGATTTTTCACCTGATTTTTCATTTGATTAATCATCTGATTTTGATATGAAAATCTTCATGTAAAATATCTATTCTCTTTTTTTCCTATAAGAAACTTTCAAGTTGTCAAAATACAAATTTTACGCGAAGATTTACATAAAAATCAGGTGATTAATCGCCTAATCGGGTGAAAATCAGATGATAAATCACCTATTGTTTCAGCTGGGTTATTACTGACTGAATTTTTTTTAGCACACGATTCGATCATCAGAATCCGTCGGCACCCCGCGAGATCCCAGTGCTTAGATTAAACGATTATACCATACCTCCGTCCGATATCGAATCAACTCGGTTGCAGTCGTCGTCTCCGCTGCCAAATTCCCATATCGACAATAGGACGCCGTTACTTTGGAAGACGTCGAAGCGCAAAGTTCAAGAGATAAACAAGGACAGACAGTACCTTCGGGTGGACACGACTTCGACGTTCAGGGAAGCCTCTACTGGGGGTACGTCTATCAATCCCGACGTTCAGGACGCGGGTGTGCAGGAGAAAATGCCAAGCTCGTCGAAAGAAACGCAGTGCGAAACAAGAACCAGCTGTCAGTTCTCATCATTGCCATAAAAAATACAATTGGAATTCAGATACTTATAACCACGCTCATTCATATCCCCGCAGCCAAATCGCCAAAAGACACGACGAAAGCGTCCGTGGGAACGCAGAAGCGCGACACCGTCCTGGAATACCTGGTGCGATGCGCCAACCGTCCGGAGCTACCGTCGACGTCCCAAACTAGCCCTCGCGAGTCGACGAATCCAAGCCATCACCATCATCAGACAACGTTGAGATCGTCACGGAAGTCGCGAGCTGACGATACGCAGCAGCAGCTGTGCGATGATTGCCAAGACCCCGTAAAGTACGTAAAGTGCAACCAGGTGTACAGGTCGTTCATCGTCAGGAGCCCGACTAGAGAGGCCGGCGGCGAGGAAAACGGACCACAGGTCAGACAGCAATATCATAGAAGAATATGCGCGCTTAAAAAGGTAAGGGAGGATTTATATTTGACGGTTGTTGTAGGCTGGCTGTGAATCATAATGTTTGATGTTTCAGGTGTACAATTGAAATGTTGTAATTGGAAATGTATTTAAAAGCTTGGAAAATCGATAGGTTCGAAAATTTATGATCGCAAGAATCTGTGAGTATTACTTAATGTGTAAATAATGTAGATTGTGGATGAGCGATTTTTCGTGTGTTTTTATAAGCGTCTTTTGTTAAAATTATAACAGACAATAAATGTATGGTTGGGCAGGTTCAAGGAATCAACAAGTGAGAAAATTAAAATATAAATAATAAAGGAACATCATATATGTTTTAACTTCACGCGACTAAATTGAATACAATTTCCCCCGCTAAATTCTGGTAAAACTATAACCAATAAAGTTTACATTTTAAACCATGTCAATTACAAACAAAACAACTAAACCGGTACCAAAAATCGACAACAATCCCGATTGGTGGTTAAAATTCGTTCCCGAGACCAGCGAATGGACAGACTTGAACATCTTACGATTCATGCGACTGTACCAGTCGCATCCGATACTTTGGGACAAGTTCCATCCGAATTACAAAGATCGGCATGCCAGATCCTCAGCTTACAGAGAGATAGCAAGAACGTTGAAGCTCAAGAATGTTGGCGCGAAGGAATGCACGAAATTGGTCGAGCTTCTGAAGAAACGGTACTTGGAGGCGGAGGAATTCGGCCGTGATGCGAATGAAAGTCGACCGGCTTGGTATGACATAATCCGCAACATTATCTACAGGATTCTGAACCCTAAGATAATTGAAGGTATTGTTAAAATCCTTCGAATACCTCTTTTTAATACCATTATGTACAACAATGTTATATCTCAGAGAGCCCGAGCTTCGAAGCGTGCAAGGACTGCTGCGCCAAGCAGAACCTAAACGCGCCCTGTTGCCACTACGGCAGTCTGTCCCAAAATTCCAGCAGCACCTTCCATGACTGCAAGGATTGCTGTGCGAAGCAGAATCTGGAACCACCGTGCGAGTACTACCACGCGCCAGGCAAGAGCATCAGTTCCTCGAGCGACAGCTGTCCGGAATGCAAGGACAACTGCACCAAACAGATCCTGGATCCCCCGTGCGAATGCCACGATAACTCTGCCAAAGCAGAGGTGATGGACAGCAACGCAGCGGATGAAGAAATCAAGTGCTTTACCGTTACACCCTCGCAGGTCAAGTTGATTCTGATCAATTTTGCGAGACCGTACAAGGACGAGGACTGCCAGGATGCTTCTGATGACGATGAGATATGCGATTGTGACGAGAGGGGTAGTAGCTGTTCGGATAGTTCTTCGGAAATCGATGATGCGGATCAGAACTGTTCCTGCGGCTCGAAGTCACTGTCCAAACGATCGAGCACGTGCTCGACGTTCGATAAAACGGATTATTGCATTAAAGGTATATGCTTTCTTCATATTGGTACCAATTAATATATAACTTTTTAATACCTATATAAGTATTATATAACTTGAAAAATACTTCAGACTTTACAATCTGTCATGATGGCCCTAACAATGCATTGCGTCTGTCACCGGGCACTGACGTGATCTGCGACGCGGAGGACGGATCAGACATGGATACGTCATCGGGGCTCGATGACGTAACAATTGCGAATACTGAGGGGCTTTTCGTCGAGTCGACGCGTTTTCTTGGTAAGCGGATTAGCCTCGTCGACGCGGAACGACGCTACGACGACTTCGACGGACGCGAGGAGATTAGCGAACCGCGTAGACATTTCGCCACGTGTGCGCACGATCGAGGGTACGAGGTTTATCCGTTGCAGCTGGAGATCTAATGTGGTAACAGAGATACTGTATATTTTTATAACTTATTTTTCAGTGGAAGTTGTAGTACAATCAGTTTTTTCTCGTTAAAATGGTCATTGAAAATCTCTATAAGAATACAAAAAATCGGTAGTATCGGGAAATATAAAATTGCATCAATTACACTGACAAAATATCCCTTCTTCTTAAAATTTAGCTCACAGCTCGACCTCTTTAATTCCCAGACTTTTCGGGCGAGTCAATGCACCCGTCTCGCTCTGCAGCATGCGCTTCGAGAAAAACTTAATCCGCGCGGCGATCGTTATAATTGCGTCATCGAGGCTTGACGAAAACTGGCCTTTTTATGGATTCGCGCGGTGTAAGCGGATTTAAAGCACCGCGGCGCAATAACTCGTCGGAGACCGCGCGGAGATTATCGAACCGCTATATGCTTCGAGTTGTCGTTTCGTAAGTCCGAAATCGTAGTGTTTATCGATTTGATGTAGTAGGCAAGTACACAGAGATGACTTGTTTTGTAAGAGAGTTAAAGTTAATGTACTTTGATTTTATTAACAGTATGAGAGCTGTCAATGAAATTTAAAGCTTGGTGTGATATATAGAAGTAACGTTGATAGATCAAGAGAAGAACTACAATATGTTTTACATATTTTTAACGGAGTTTGAGGGATAATATTATGAATTTTAGTAGTAGAAAAAAAACTAGTTACATTTTATGCATGGCTTTTATATAATAACTTTTTTACAATACGATTCAATCCTTATATGTAAAATATACTAAATTCGTTTTCACGCTAAAATACATCATGAAAATATCCTTGCGTCAAGTGTGTACAATTGATTTTCTTCTTTTTGTCTTTTTTGTTATCTTGCCCCATCTTCTCGCATTAAATGAAGGTATTGATTGTTGAAATATGAAGAATTAAATACGTTATCATAGAATAAATAGAATGTACACACATTTGCAGAATATTCAATATTCATACGAAAATTTGTTTATCACACAAAAAGTTACGATAATACAAAGTTGCAACTTGTTATATAATGTACAATTACAAATTGTAGATTACATTTGCAGTATTAACTTTTAAATAAAAACGAATTTAACATTAAATATACATGAGTTTAAAAAATTCCACTGTGATAACGTTTTTATTATAAGATCTGTCGCGATACTCTTCGAAGATTATATAACGCCTACACTTCTGCGCAGCTGTGATGTATACGTATACAAAATTCATTCATATTATTAATTATAGTTTTTTTTTCTTAAAAATGTCTCTGGTTAGAAAATAATATCAATACGTTGAAGATATCAATATTTTATTTATTATTTAATTATTTTAAATATACAATTCAAGCTACGATCTATTTATAGCATTTGATTTTATTTGTATGTTTTACTTGTTAATATTTAATTTTAAAAAGGTTATCAAATTGTAGTTTTATTTATTTAATATTCAACATGTTCTAACCAGAGTATACATTTCTATGACCTATAATTACCTATAATTTCAAATAGTGAAAACAATTTAACACGGCACTCGTTTGTGACTTTAACAAAGCATTGATGGTTGATTCAAATCCTTTGATATACAATAATATAAGTGATTGTAAAATTCACTCACGCTGTAATAGTATAGGTAAAATGGTGTATAAAATCGCAAATCGGTCACGGCTACATAATTACCATTATAACTTCTATTAAAACTGTTATTTTTATTTGTAGGTAATTAAAGTGGACCTAAGCAAAATTCAATCTATATTCTGACATTAACTGAGGAAAAAGAGTTGTTTTCGAAGACTACGAAAAACGTTAAAATTAACGTAGGAAGATGTCTTTGTATTTTTCATTGTAGAAAAATGTTTTTCTTTTGATAAAAAAGGCTAATTTAACTCAATGCTACCTGAGTTTATTTTTGATAAAATTTTCCGTTAAGAAAACATCAATTTCTTTTGAAATATGCATTAAATTTTTAAATTTTAAGACTTTTCGCTTATAACTATAAAACAATTAAAAATTTTGATAAAATCAAAATATCAATTAAAATTTTAAAATATTGTCTATTCAACCTGATCATTAACAATGTTTGAATACCTCTAGGGTGTTCAGTTACAAAAACTTCAATTAAAATGTCGTTTTATATTAAAATTCTCATTACAGGCAAGAATCAATGGCTGTGCATATATCTTTCTGAGTAAAAAATTACATGCATAATTATATATGCATTTATTGCACATATTTAGATGCAACCTTTTGTTCAGAATCTGAATAGTTATAATACTGTCTCCTTGCTGTTTACATCTTGCAACTTTTGCCGAGGATGATTTAATAAAATGTAAAAAAAAATTGATTGCACTTTTAATATCAACAATAAGTACGTTTTTCCCTTCCCTAGGAATCAAAACTATTGACTAGAACAAGTTAAAAAAACCGCTTTGTATCGCAGTTACGCTTTGGATGAATAGAAACTTTACTTCTTCTCCCGTTCTTGTAAACTCGAAAAAACGTATGCATATAAATTATGCACATAGTGTACACATCTGTACATGGATGTTTGCACAGTTATGCAAGGATTTTCGTAGTATATGTGTACAATTTATACATAATTTTTTCGAGATTTTAAGCCTTCGATGATAAAAGGCATCGACAATACGTAAAAAAAACGTACAAATTCTCTTTACTTCTGCAGATGATGACCTAATTCGTCTTCTTTTGATCAGCTTTTTCATCTTTAGCCTGTCCACGGCCCATGATCTTAGCGAGTGAGTCCCATATACCTCCGAGGAACAGAGCGCAGAATAAGTTTTCAAATGGTACAAACGGATCGTGAATACCGAGCAATATAGAAGACAGCTGAAATAAATAACAAATTTTGTTAATTATCCATTATATAAAGAAATTTTCGTAACAAAAATAAAGTTTAGAAAATATTCGTGACATAACTGACTGAGGTAATTTTTTATGTTCAACAATAAAAGTGCTGTTCTTGTAATAACAGCCTATCAATGTAAATCGACTAAATTGCTTCGATAAATATGGTACACCCGTAATACCGACTCTTTCGTTACATAAATCTTTATTGCGGAAAATCTATAATGAAAAATAAACTTTAAAATTTATACGCAAAAACAATAAATTAAAAACTGTAAGAGATCAAATAAAATTCTTTTCTGAACTTTTTAACGTTTCTTATAACGCAAACTCCTAATCAATCAGGTCATCGTAATCAGTCAAAAATTCAACATAATAATTTGAGATTTCCTCGACAACCTTAAAGTAAACGAAGAATATGACGATTCCAAAGTACACCAAGGCATGCGGCGCCGAAATAAGGTCAGTCTTCTTGTCTAGGACGAAAATAATTGAGGCAACCATGGACGCTTTCGTCGGGCTGAAAGAGAGAAACGAACGGATTTACGTGCATTGCTTGCTGGAAAATCACGATTTCCACACCAGTGCGCGCTCACGCGGCGGTGGGAAATCGTTATATTTATGATATACATGGCAAACTCACAAGCTTGGCTGCATGAATTCCATTGCGGTTGGGGTCCAGGCGCCGCGGATCAATCGCTCGAACAGCTTTGTGAATCCGGCTCCGTTTCCTGTAAATGAATTTCGGTTAGATATTTTGGTGTGCAATTTGATGATATAATTACAAAAATTAAAACATATAACTAAAATCAATATCTATAGAAATAACTGCAGTCAAAATAACGATTTAACTATCACTAATTTTATTTTCAAAATAAAAATGTTGCATACCTTTGAGTGTTCCAATGAGAATCATGATAAGATATGCATTTGGATATAATTTTCCAGCATGAGTGACTCCATCATAAACCTTTTTACACCTAAAAAATTATTATTGTTATAATTGTATTTTCATGAACTTTGTATGTGGCAACGGAATTTGTTAAACATACCTATAGATTTCTTTCATTGCTGCACAGATTATTTTTATAGGCAAAAATTTGGCAACTTTGTATCCAATATCAAATGGTGTGTAAAATATGACATACCTGAATAATACACATTTATTCATTATTTTTTAATAATAACGAATTAAAATATTTTGTTGTGTTACAGTAATTCAACCAACCAGACAACAGTGGCCACAACAACTTGAGGTGTGTTTTTCAATGGTGCCAAGATAGGTTCTCCTAGTAAACCATTGCACAGCATTCCACCAGCAAAGACCACCAGCATTGTTGATAACCAACATGATACAGGATGCTTTCTTGAAAATGCCTGAGCTCCTGTAAATAATAACAGTGAAATTATAAGCTTTTTAATATAATAAGCATTATAAGCTCTTGAAGATAATTTGTTAAAATTTAAGCTGCATGATTTATAATTTTTTTACAATAGCTATCACAATTATTGATAAGAGTCTAATTAATTGTTTGATTATATCAAATTGATTTAGAAGATTGATGCATAAAAATTATTTTTATGTATTTTTTATTTATTGCTTTTATTGTAATAAGATTCACAATCTTATACAGTTACATAATAACAGATTTTCTAAAAGATTTTAATATTATTATGTTTTCATTATTGAGATGTACCTAGCAGTCATGACTTAAACCCTTCACAAAAGATTAAATACAGTGTAATATTTCAAAAAGGGTTGAGTAGAATCCATTGAAGTGCTATATGTACTATACACTTGCTTATGTATGTACAACTACAAAGTTAGGATCAAACTCTTTGAGAGCTATATCCGCCTTAATGTTAACTTTGCTTTCTTTTTTTTTAAACCCATGAAAAAAAAAGATATCTGAATTTTTACATTAGTTTTTAAATGAGGATAAACATTTACATAGCTAAAACAATTACAAATATTTTTTATGGTTTTAAATTATCTACATAATTTATTTCCAGATATAATTGTTCATATAGTTAACAAAATATTCAAATCAATAATAATAAATAATTTTTTGGTTTCTACTTGTCATGTACAAATTTGTGTAGTTTTTTAAAGTTCTAATTTTCTATATAAAAAGGATTTTAAAGTTTTAAAATTGTTTTAGTAATTGAACATTCAGCTAGTAAATGAATAGAAAAGCTAAGCAAGATTTCTAAGCTGGCTAATGAAACACGGAAGTCATGAAAGTGCCCTTGACTTTTTTCTGCTTTAGAAAGTGTTTCAATTCTGTCAACATTGAACTATATATGTAATCAAAGCCAGTATTCACAGACTCCATGGACTGATCAGCATACACTTTTCATCAACTTTATGTCCCTGATCCTGAATTTGTGAAGCCTCTAAATTTTCATGATACAGGAAGAGTCTAACATGTCCAATTTTCACTGGTTAGTGGCTAAAGGCACATACAGAAATAGATTGAGTAGCAGCAGAGACTTGGGCAAAGCAAAAGCTGAGAACTACATATTGATTGTGCCAAGAATTTGTGAAAACTAAAAGTTCAAAAAGTACTGTACTTTTTTTTAACAGTATCTCTACTTCATTTTATAAAATTATTTAAAAATAAATCATCCCAATTTTGTTTAGAATGGTTATGTAAATTTAGTACTTTATATCATAAAAATGATGAGCAAGTATTCTAAACATTATTTGGGAATGTGACAAAAATATTTAAAACTTGGCAATTCCAGTTGTAATTAAATTAATAGCAGATAAAAATATATGTTAAACTGACAAATACACAAATTTTTTTTTTAAATCTAAATTTTCAAATTTATTATCATTTAAAAAATAAATCTATTTTAATGGAAATAAAAATTGTTGTTTTGTTTATTATAAACTTTAATTAAAGTATTTAAGCAGTTTTCAATTTATTGTAAATGTTGAGATTGCATCCAATGTTTTTTATTATTGTACTTTGGCATTGAGTGCATTGATGCATATCGGATGATAGTACATGATTCCAAAAGGTAAGATGTTAGAGCAAAAAGTTATTGAATTTTTTATGTAGCATCCTTGGCCTAGATGTTTACAACAAAGGAAAATAGAATAGTTTTCTCAATGTAAATTTTAACGATCAAATAGAATAAATACCATATGAAAATTCTATGCAAAGATTTATTTCCTACAAGTTTACAAAAAAATATTTTGAATAATTATAATGAAAATAATAATCTAAGGTAAGAATATAACAGAGGAGCATAAACAAAGAAACTAGATACTCAGCCAATGAGTGGCAATTCATTTTTAATGAACTCCAATTTGAATCAATAAACTTCATAATTTCTAATTGCAATTTTACTTCAACAAAAGAAGCTTAAAGGATTCATTTATATTTATGAATTAATAAGGTGATTATTTAAAAATATTTCATCTAAATTCTGTAATGCAATATAATTACAAACGTCATTTTCCCATAGCAACACTTAATTTATTGCTATTTGCACCTTTATCAATACAAATAACAACAATGGCTACTCTAAATTTACCAGACACTAGACTATATAGGTCTTGCACCTCAATACAAAAGATAAATCACTATCAACAAGTATGTCTAAACATTTTTAATGCTGCCTACTCCGAGATTCAAGAGCCGATGGGCCATTCATTATATTTTTACATCATATCTAATCTATTATTACAGCTTGCTCTCTATATGAAAGCCCAGCATTATCTCTCAACATTCCCATGTCTGCACAGCTCTATATATACATAAACTCTTCCATACAACACATTAATTATTCAAAGACAGGCCTATCGTCTCTTGAAAAAAAAAAAACCATGTGAATCCCATATCAAATAAGACAGACATACAGAGACCCTCCCCGCATACGCGCGTTCGCGCCAGCCGCACCGAAATAAAAATTCCTCAAAAAAAGACTATTCTCAGCCAACAAAAAAGCACGAGAGCTTGCGGCGCGTGCGAGAGAGAGAGAGAGAAAAATCCAAATCGGGAAAGCCTAGCGTGCGCCGTCTCTCTCTCGCTTTGCGCGCTCGGGGGCTCCCTTTTAATAATAGAATCCCTCGTCGGGCTTCGTGTCTCTTGGCCAGCCAGGCGCGCACACACGCACTCATCCACACACACACACACACTAGTTGTCTCACCCGGTCCCAGATCCTCGCGTACGTGGAGCGCACAGAGCACGCAGTGCGCGATGTCGAAGTACGGGAACATCTTGAGCTTGACCACCTGGTTGGCCATGTCCAGGAACGCCTCCGCGTCCATCCTTGCAGCTTGGGTCTTTGACTCGGGCGCACGGAAGAAAAGATTATAGGTGCTTTTTTTCAAGCGGTCCGAGACTCTCTCTCGGGCCTATATTTACACGCGCCTCTCTTCTTCGCTCTTTATCTAACGCGTGCGTGACTCGGACGTGAGCGCGGCGGCTGCTCCGGACGTCCTCGTCGTCGGCGGCGGACTGCTGGCCCGGGAGGAACGCGCGTCTGCGTGATTGCTGTGCAGCGGCTGTGGCAGGCGGCGGCGCCAAGAGCTTTCGAGCCACGCGTCGTCTGCTCGCCGAGCATAAACTTTCTTTGCGGAAAGTGGAAAAAAGAGAGAAAGAGAGAGAGAGGGAGAGAGTCGTCTGCTAGGTCGGTGATGCGGATCGCTGCATTACCGACGGTGGCGCGTAAAGTCGGATTCTACGCGGTACTCTGCATGCTTCTGAAAAGTTTTATGTATTTTATGAATTTTGGAAAATAGTAGTAAGTATATTAATAGATTTGAAGAATATTGTTTTAAGATTTATGCGACGGTTTCTTTTCGTTCGTATTTAAAATATAATATTGTTTAAGAATCAATCAAAACTGTACAAACTGATAAATGAGTCAGTAAATTTTGTTAAAAGGGTAGGGATAGAATTTAATTATATCTTTGATTACTATTATTCAATAATGGCATAAAAATTAAATTAAGTATAAAAAATTGAATAAAAATTAATTAATAATCATTATTTTCATGATTTTACGTGAATAGGAAATGGAAACCTAAAAACGGCAGTTTATATAATACTAAAAGAAGAAATAACGAAGATTACAGCATCAAGGGACATGAAAGCTATCACGGTATCCGGTTGTCATATAGTTTAGAGTGAGAGTAGCGTATATGTATGAATCATCGATGACTCACAAAAATTTCGATCATTTTTCTGTTTATTTACCTAAATAACTAGAACTTAAGGAAACTGTAAAAATGTTATAATACAAATATACATACAGAAAAATCCTGATGTTAATTTTAAGGATTAAAAAATTTAAATGTAAAATGTTATTTAATATTAATTATATGATTTTTTTCTCATTGAAAATGGTTCTATCATGACCTGTATCTTTTTAAACGAATCAATAAAGGCATGATCAAATTGATAACGCGCTCAAAATGCTCCCAAATATAATATTAGCATATTGTTTTCCTTTCAAATTTATTTAAAATAATATCAAATTTCATCATTCTGTAATGGTTGAAGGTTAACTGTCACGGCAACAAGTCAAAAGTCACGCAAAAACAATCTAAACGGTACCATATTTTTAGGACCGCGCCATTAAGTATTCACAAACAGCGTTAAAAGTCTGATTTCACGCGCGAACAATAGTGTCTTTTACAAAAAAGCAGCAATAGCTCAGATACCGAAAAAAGTTCAAACGCTGCATGCGCGCAAAAACTCTCGGGCATTTGCATGGCAGGTGCACGTCCTCGAGTTCGCCGACCGAAAAGAGAAACAGAAAGAAAGAACTGCAGCGAGCAAATAACAGCTGCTGCAGGGGATTAAAGGGCAAACAGAAGGACAGTTGTCACGGTGTTATCGAAATGTAAACAGTTGATAATCAGGTTAATGTTATATTTTGCGATAAAGGATAGTATTTTTGTATGTTTAACTTAGTAAAACTAGAAATATTTGGATTGATATATATATTATACTGAAATTTTATATGTGCTGCAGTACGCTTGCAATAAAAGTTATTGTGGCGTCATCCATTCTCGACCAACGACGGTACAGCCTACAAAATTAAAATTGATAATATATACGCCTTCCTTTATTCAAATTAGCAGACCAGCAATTCCAAAAACCATGCCATTAAAAACATTAAAATTCACGTAAAAAGCGAAGTAAATAATTCTTTTGAAAAAATAATATAAAGCTTAAAACTATAATATCAACGTAATCTAATCATAAATATATCCATGCAAATTTTCAATGAAAACGATCATTGTTGAAAAAGTTTGTGAACCAATAATTTACATTCTTTGATATAATTTCAAGCCAATAATAGCTACATTAATAACAATCAGCTGAAAAACAATAACTCTTCATCCGCTGACGTTTTTAAGATTAACAGTGCGTTCAGCTCTGATTCTTTCGCGCTCATTTCTCCAAACTGTTTAAGTACTTAGTCGCAAAAACCAAGTTCTATCTCCCAGTCACGACGCAGCCTCCGCCACATAAATACATCCCATCCCATTATCCCAAACGCATAAGTACTCACAAAAAGCTTTTCGGAGCCTCCCCACCTGCAATCCACAGATACCGATCTCTCGCGTCCACTCTCTCACCGTCACAAGTGCTCCACTTTACTCCAAACCCATATCACTCGCGTCCATTTTCACGGTCCTCAAAACGACTAACCACTGTGGCACATACCACAACTACTTATAATACTTAACTCCATCAGCTGTTGAAATCTCGCTGCTACAGGTGCAACTGCACCCAAAAAAAGGTGAAAGTCGAGCTCTCCCTCCCGTCGCCGCTCACGATATCCTAGCCACAAAGTACAACACACATCATCATATCCACATCACAGACACACTGTCCGGCCTCCCCACTCTCCTCTCCGCACCAAGCTAGCAGCGAGAGAGGAGAACGAACGGACGGAAGCGGCAGAGTGGCCGACGCGCCTCGCCCATACACACACGTCGTCGCCGCCGCGCGCACAAAAAAAAAGGCCAGTCGTCGGCGCCGCGCGCGCGAGAGGTTATGCCGGAGCAACAGCGTCTTCTCCGTCGCCGGGACGACGTTGACGATGCAGCCGCCACCGCAACAGCAGACGCGCGCACAGGCGCTCGAGGATATCTCCGGCTTGGGTACCCGCGATGTCGTCGAGCTGCTCCGCAAGGTGAGTAAACTCTCCTGGAATGCGGCGCGGTACTCGTGTGTATAGGATATACACATGTGTGCGCGGTTTTTTGTGGAAACAACGTGCGGGTTCGTGATGGATGGTTTTTTTTTGGAGGAGGAGCAATGAATTATGGGTTGGTTATGTGCGAGTAGTGCGATTGTGACAGCTGAAAAATCTATGGTATACTATCTTGTGTAACGACTCGACGCGTTCTTTTGTGGTGTTGTTGTTATTGTTTAGTGCGGGAGAGTTGAGTGCAGCCGGAATTCGCGAGTGCATGTATGTATATATTGCGGGCGGCGAAGGACGATTAAATGTCTCGTCAGCTGATTTTCGGTTGTTGTCGTTTTTCCTCGGCTTTGTTGTGCCATTTAAAATAGTTAACTATAGAGGTTTGCTTTGTTTTGTTTTGGGATGAGTGTTGTAATTGTTTGATAGGCCAAGGTTTTGATTAGTTCTTTTGTTTTTATATGTACGTTGAAATAATAATGAGGATAAAAAATAGAAAAATAGAGGTATAATAATTAATAGTAAAATAGCGATGGTTAACCTCACTTTTTATTTTGTTAGTAACAAAATTTTATTGATTTTTATATTTATAGTTTGCATGAGCTTGATTGTGGATGTAAACAAATTCAATTAACACGTTTCTATTTTTATTTTATTTCTATCAATGGGGATGATAATATGGTATCGAGATAAGTAGTCTACAGTGTATAGCAGTGTTTGACTTTCTATGAATGATTTCACTGTTTTGAATAAATTATAGGGACAATGAACTGGCAGTATCCCAATTGTACTACAGTTTCCCGTTTTGTATTTTTTTATGACTATATATGAAAAAGATTGTACATTCACGATTGTCGTTGTTATCTATTTTTAAATTTTACAAGAAGTGAAAATTATATTATCAATGTCAAATTATTTGCAATTGCTTAAACATTTTTAATTTATTTATAATAACATTTTACCTATCTGTATCATTTTGCATAAGTATATATAACAGCAACAAAACGCTTTTAATTAACTTTCAGGATATCTGGATATGAATCTGCTTACAATATTTTCTCTGCGTTCTCCTTTCTTATAATGTTAGGAAGATCTTATCACTGCACAATTTACTGTTTTCTTTTGCTGTGCTGCAAATGTTGCTATTTGTTTGACTAATGCGCGAGGAATTTTTATCATGACGTGCTAATAAGCATTTGTTTATTATTTGTAAAATCGTATGCCATAGAATAACCGTGATACAATGTTTATTAATTGAATAAACAAATTGTCTAACATGTAAAATATTTTATCACCAAGCTTTTGCATTTTGCCACTTTGGATCAATATATACATTGCAGCCTCGTCGCATATTCTTACAACGTCGTCATGACGACCGCTGTCTCAACAATCAAAATCTCTTACGCTTTTTACGTATATAAAAGCTATAATACCATAATCATATGTAGCCGCATTTAAAATGATAAAAAAAACTATGAAAAATGCATTTTACATGGACAAATTTTATATCAAACGGCGTAAAATATTATTATGTTACGGCAATCGAAACACGCCATTTTTGTAACCGTTACACGACAGACAGTATATACGGAATCGTAACCGCGTTTAGATAAATTTGTGTTTATCTCGCATAAAATTGCAGATAATGAAAGCTAAGCGAAGCGTAAATGATTTGCTACGCTATAAACTATGTCGTATATTGACTATATTATACTTCACTCGCTAACGATATTTCTTAGAATACCATACGAAAAAAATCTTTAACATTGTTATTTATTGTTGCCACTAATCAAGTTTAAATCTAAATTAACATTATCAGCTCCTATTTGCATATAAATTACTTCGCAGGCGTTTATCATACAATTTCTCTTACATTAATAGTTATTATATAGGTATAATGGTAAAATCATTAATTCTTCAAAAACTCATCATAATTAAATTCAATGTTTACAATCCATGCGAGTTTGTAGTTTGCACCGTTGTAATCTTGTAATGCAACGAAAAAAAAAATCATCATACCACGTCAATCACACTTCTCCGTCTATCCACACCACACAGCCTCCACACTCTATATCCACAACCCACATAGATACACCGACCCGAATCCAGAGAATCGCGTTAAATCCGCGCGCACGCAGCCTCATTTAGCTGCCTGTTCTCTTCTCCTATAAGCACACGGCCTGCGAGAGATTTGTCCGTGCAGCTGCGTAAGAATATATACGTTTGCAGCAGCAGTAGCAGCGCTTCGGAGAAGATAAGACCGCACGAGCGAAGACGTATAAGTACTCGCTCCGAGAGCTAATTCCGTCAATGTTTCGTTGATTTGTGCATGCGCGATGGTCTGTGTTTTTTGGCGTATATATTATGGGGGCGAGAGGATATATTGGGAGTAGTGTATACTTATGCGTGTGTGTATATATGTGTATGTAGGAGAATAGTGGTGTAAATAAATGTTGAGGGTTTTTGTTACGAGTGGAGACGCGGAATGCGATGATGAGTTATTGATTGATTGCGGTATATGCTTAAGACACTGCGCTGATGCATCACGGGTGAAACATTGAGAGTAGACAAAGTAGTTGTTGATAAGGAGAGTCGGATTGAATGTAATAACTCTCGGTGATGGTTATTGAATTATTTTTTAAATTCATGCTAGCGCTTTGTGTATGTTCGTAATATAGTTGTCATGGCCGTTCTTATGTTTTACGTGCTTGCATACAGTTTATAATATTTTTATTGTTAACAAAAAGTACACATCACGATCCTCTCAAATATATATAAGTACTTACAACGAGAATAATTAAAAGCACTAAACCACGCGAAAACACGAAACCCATCCGGCATACTCTCTCACGCGAACCTAAACACCGAGAGATCGTTAAATCTTTCCGAGCGACTTCACTTTAACTGCAGCAGCGCATGCAAACAGCAGCAGCGAGGGAATTCCATGTATATACATACATATCGGGTCTCGGATTACGAGCATCGTGTATATATACTTCCTTCTCGCGGCGCGGTGGCGGGAACAGAACGCGTCCTCTCTTTCTCTCTTGATTTTGCAATCGCGTCTCTCATCCATTCGTTACGCCAACCAATTGAATGATGGCACTTTTCGCTGTGCTAGCCGCGCTCGCGGCCGGGGCAACGACTTTGAATTGGTAATATGTCGCGCGCGCGGTTGCGCCGAACCGTGTATTCGAATGGAGATTTTTTGAGGGTTTTGTGGTGGGTGTAGAGTTGTTGAAGCGTGATGCCGGACCTTGGATGTTTTTTTTTTATCTTGAATTTCGGGCGTAGCGAAGTCGTTGAGAATTGCGATTTAAGGTATTATATGATACACTGTTTAAATGGACAGGTGTTGGGGTTTTAATTAAACACATAATGAAATTAAGATAGTATAGAATAATTGTAGCTATATACACGGTTAAATATATTTAATATAAAATATTAGAAAAACAAGTATATATATCTATTTACATATCTCGTTTCGACAAATTCCAAAGAACTCGCATTTACATTAATTTAAACAACTTAAAAAAATCCTGGACAATATATCTTCCACCTTATTTTTGTCACCTCGCACCGCATAAGTACGCGAACCCATGCGAAAATCCGCGCGACCCTTTTGACGCGACCGCCACCCAAGCTCCTATTATATATATATATTCTCGAAATAACTTTCGCTAAATTCAGCTTTACGACCCTTACAGACACATAAGATGCACAGCACGAGGCACTCGCCGCGCGTCTCAGAATGCGCTTCGCTCGCAATAATCGTTAGCCGCGCAAGTATAACAACGAAGAAAGGAGCTCTCGCGGCCACTTGAACTTTTTGCGCGACGCGTGTACTATATAGTATGTCCCCTTGTCGTCGCCTACGGGACTTCTTAGGATTCGCGGTCACGTATATACGCGCGAACGAAAGACCGGCGCCGTTCGTTATATACTTGTATAGTCGTGGGTATAAGGAACGTTCTTTTTTTTCGACGGTTGTGGAATAGCGATGGGTTGGAGTAGACTGAGATGGAAAAAAATGGTGTGAGTGGCGTTGATAGGTTGGGTGGTTGATGCATGGTTGAGCAGGTCGATGTTGCGTATGAATTATAGGAAAAATCTGTATTTCTTAGTTTAGAATTGTTTCCTTTGGAAGGGTGAGCAGCGATATAGGAATCTATTCGAAAATTAAGAACTTTTTTATAACACAGGCACTATTTTCGCGTTTTTTGAACCTAAAAAAAACGGGTTTTAAAGTTAGTAACTGATTTTAGACTAGCAGGAGCAAAAATCCAAACCTGTGTCACAAAAAAAATCGTGGCCACCAAGGACTAAGTATGGGCTTTTCGACCTCGTGTGGTTGCAGATAATACTCGGTACACGTCCTTGGTACACAATTATTACTATTCCAAAGTATTTATATAGCAAGGTACAAGCTGTAAATTTGTTTCATCAAACAACGAAACCCACCTCTGAAAAATCACTTTCATTCACAATCTGCAAACATTCATATCACCTCACATCGCACCTCGACCGTGAAAAATGATAATGTAGCTAATTAGCTTCGTGACCGTACATACCTAGGTATGCACATCGATTCTCATATATATATTTTTCCGCCGCGTCGAACAATCATTTCGCATTGTACCTATGTGATGAGAAACGCGCGCGCGGTCGCACGTGCCGAGAGAAAGGTATATCATGCCTGCTCACATTGTCTCATGTAAGTATAATACTCAGAGAAGCGGATAAGCGAGAGAGAGAGATGCTAGGTTCGCTTTATCTCTCTCATGCTCCTGCACGCGCAATTTATCCCGGTTTTATGCGCCGGCGAGCGCTTAATTAAGCGTAACGGTCGCCATGTATACTTTTTTTTTTCTTTTAAATTCTTTTTTAGTAGCTTTTCGTGTTGTTCGTTAAACCATATATAAGTAAAGGACCTTAAAACTAGTGTAATGCGTTCATTAGTATATTGGTTATCATTATTTTATAACAATCATGAACCATCAGAAACATCGTACACAGACCGTGTGTTAACACATGATATATCTTCCCACCTCTCCTCTATTTTTCTTTTTCTAGAGAAAAAAGACAATGCGGAACATCAACTTGTCATTTCACATTAAAATTATCAGTTATCGTATAAGTATGGGACATCCTCTGAGTTGTTATTCACGCAATGATAATCCCCACGTTCTCGTTTCTGTTTCTTTCTGTTTCAGAACGGAGTGGAGGAGGCGTGCTGGAAGGCAGTCGAGAAGCGACAGATTGACGGGGACGAGCTGCTGGTGAGTACCTTTTTTAACGCGCGCAACACTGTCTCTTTCACTTTTGCCTTCATATTATATGTATTTTTTTACGTCTATACAATTTTTGTGCACACCATTGTTATTAATTATACAACATTTTAATGCTTTGCTTCGGATAAATCGTTTATGGAACCAATCTATAACCGACAACATCGGAGCCCAGTATAAGGCCCAAACCTCGCGTCATCAAAATTAACAACACCCTTCTAATAGAATTCCAAAATCACACGTAACCCCTGTATCATCGCATCACCGCATTATGCACGCCTTCGTCGCCGGGTTTATCCTATAGATTAGAGCATAACGTGCGGCGACTCTTTCTTTCTAATTTTTTACTTCGTAATACTTACTTACATCGTGGCGACTGCGCCGACTCGGCTAATTCGTTTTAATTGCAGCACTTGACGGAGGGGAAGCTGGCGCTGTGGAAGAGCGATCTTACGCGGCCGCTGATATGGTAAGGAGCTCCACTTTTCTTTGCCTCGGTCTTTGACGGTAGATTTCGTGAGCGCGGTCTGGGTGTACTTTTTATTTATTTTAAGGATAATTTAAGTAATAATTCATTTTCTAATGAATTAAATCTACGGGTTCATGTGAATAAGACTGTTTTGACGTATACTCATCTTTGGATTATTCTTAACGATATATATTGAATCATGCATTATTGTTTTTACCATTTATCTCGTTATAGCGTGAGCAATTGTTTGCGTTCTCTTTATACTCATAACATACGTTTTCAAACAATAAATTTTCTCCATTTGACATATAGCATCATTCATAAATATATAAACCTTTTCTGATCAACAGGAGCCTGTGGACGTTCGTCGAGGAACTGAAGAAATCGCCTGAAAAGTACGTCGAAGACAAGGAGGCGCCGCAGCAGCAGCCAGAACCAGCTGAATCTCAAAACCAACAAAAACAGCAGCAAGTGACTAATGTGGACGAGCTGAGTGACACCGGCTCCTGGGATACGGACTTCGAGGACGGCGTGGACGAACCGGGCGACGAGAGTAGCAGTAACACAACGCAGGAGGAAATGAAGACCAGGGCGAATCCGGATTTCAGGAACAGCCTGAGATTGTTCCAGGAAGCGGACGCCTGCAGGGGTTCCTCGTTCTCGTGAGTACCTATATTGAAACGAGGAAAAGTGGCGAGCTGAAATGAGGAAAATTCGGGTTATATTTGATGGTTCGTGCGGTTTTTAAAATGTGTGGGTCGTATGTTGGACAAGGAGAAGGATAACTGCGATTGGATTTTATAAATGAGAAGTTTAGTAATGCTTGTGGACAAGTGCCATAACGAATGTGTAAAAAAGTGCAGTAAAAAAGTTTTTGTTAATCAGTGTAGTCGATATATTGAATCGGTTCTATTACAAGCTTTGATTACAATGTTAAAATAATTTTTTATAAATTTAGTTATAGACTTAAAGAAAGATAACATTGGTATGCGCCGTGTCTGTTGGTCTGCTAAAGAAGAATCTGACGATAGAATTACTCTATCATGTCAGGATTTCGAAATATCTGAAATGCAATATGTTGAAGATATCATGAAGTTAAACATTTTTTTCTATCAATTTTTCCAACAAAATGATGTAGGACTGCATTATCCATATGTGGGTGTTCTATCAAAGACATAGATGTAAATATTGAAACAAGATTAATACATTTAATTTTAAAAAGAATGCAAATTTTCAAAAATTTTGCGTAAATTTAATCACGCGATACAAAATTATATCTTGGAGAAAAAAGCAGCCGAAAGATAATTGAAAATGTTTAACTTTGTTTTTAAGACAGCTCAAGAATCTTCAGATATATCAAAATCGTAATGCGGTGAAGTGATCATGACTCCGGATTCTTTCTTTTAGCCGGTCCCAATACGAGCCTACGTTATTTTTGTTAGTCTTTTCATAGGTTTTAACAGTTAAGTAGGAATATTAATTTTAAAAAATATATATCAGTTGTTTAATAAACCTGTAAATCTTAATACATTTTTCAATACTCAAAGATGAAGCAAAGTATCCTAAGTTTGATCTCACAGACTCTTATTAGTATTATATTATTTTGCTTGAATATTTTATTATAATTTTGCCAATATTTATTATGAAAGATTTGCCAAAAAAACAGATAAATGTAGATATAAATAGAAATGTTTTTTTCGGCGTATTATAATTTTATTTTGGTACCAAGTTATATGGTGCTACAAAGTTAGTCAAAAAAAAAAGCCACTTAAAAAATTGACTTAGTTTACAAATTTAAGCTGCTTAAAGTTTTATGCAGGTTTTTATCACTAACTTTCATGATTCACAACTTTAGACCAAATTAATATTATGATACGCGGCAAAAAAAAACAGGTTGAAACTACTTTAATTTACATTCATCTGCATTTTTAGTAATTTTATGACTGCAAACATTTGCAATATTAAGATGGAAAGTCCAGGTATAAAGTCCATTTATCTTTAGAAAGAAGCTAATTTTAACAATAATAGCTCATATATCTTTTGCTATTAAATTGACTAATATATTAATTCAGGCATATGAGATCAAACGCACTATGGGCTTCATTTTAACGTACCGAAAAAAGGGTCCATAAGGCTGATGTGAAAAATTTTTTTCCGAGACCCAGGAACACACTGCTCGTCAGTAATTTATTAAGAAGACTGCACGTAATGTGTAAGTGCAGGTTTGTTTCGAAAACACTGTTTACATTTACAAATGAAAATCCTCTCATGTTTTGAAAGAAACGTACTATAGGAAAAGGAAATCAAGCGCGAACTCGAGACGAATGTATATACCGAGTTTAGTGGCCGTCGTCGCGTGTCTCACGCTGTAACTCGCTGACGCAAAACATACACAGCCAAGTGCCTTTAAGAAAAGAATTTAGTGACAGTACAGCGCTAAAAAAAAAGAAATTGTGTTTGCGTATGTTTTTACTCGTGCCTAAAAAATATGAGTATAACGAATTGCTTCAAGTGCAGAAAAGTGTCGAAAAATGTAGACAGTGATGACGAAAGGTAGTAGAAAGTCTAAGAGACGCAAATTTGTGATGTATTGAAATGATGAGTGGATTTATCGACTTCTGTCACTTTTTTGCAGATGCGCGGATACAGAATGCGACGTATATTTTAACGAGAAACAGAATAAACTCGTTTTTTACATGATGCATAATTTGTGTACGATTAGTTTGCCGGCCTACAGGTTTGTTTTCACGCGGTAAAGTTATATTTAATACTTTTTCAAAGCATTAGAATTTTTTCCCACACATTATTAATTTATCTCATTATATTTATAAGATAGAAGTCAGGAAATAGCTAAATAATAATCTTATCATAGGGGAAATTCCACGACTGTCGTTATACATATTCGTAACATTATTCGTTGAATACCTCTTCTAAATAGTTCAAAATAAAAATACTACTCACGCCTTTAACCGTACCGTCAAAAGTCAACAATTACCTGTAAACACAAAAGTTTCCGTAAAAACTAAATGTATTTTTAACATTTTCAGCCTTGAAACGTTGGCTATTAACCATCTAGATTAAAATCTTTTTATACTCATGAAAAATAACAGAACCCATTACACTAAAACTACATACAAAGTATACAAGTAATGGGATAACATTGATAAAACAAAATTTTATATCTCTTCATCAAAATCACATACCACCAATCCTCCCCAGGATCAACACGAAACCCGACAACAAATCCAGCACCACCAGCACCGAGCCTCTACCCTGCGAGAGTACCTACGCCAACTGCGAGATATTGGACCAACAATCGTCCTCCGAATCTGAATCCACCTACGCGAACGTCGGTTACGCCGATCCATCTCCACCGCCGCCTCCTGTAACCGACCCGCTGAAAAACACATCGCGACTGCATTCGACGCCCACCGGCGAACAGAAGAGTCTCGCGGAGAAACTGAAGGAACAGCTGATGCTGATGAACAACCAACAGCAGTCGCAGCCACCGGCGAGTCTCAAGCCTGTTGTGGCGCCGAAGCCCGAGGGTTTGGTGAAGAGGCGCGAGGAGGTGATCGTGCGCACAGGCGAACCCAGGGCTTCGTTTCTCCATCAGGTCGCGACTGGCAGGCCTAAGGTTAATGGGGTGAATAGTCAGCGTGAGTGTAATTTTACTTGTGTATTTGTTTGAATATCAAAGTTAGTAGTTTTTTTTTTTTTTACAATGTACATTGTAGACGTTGTGTTTGGTAGTGAGCATTACATCTTGGATTAGAAAATGCACGTTTCACTTGATAAACGAAAATTCATCGCTCAAATCTTTAATTATATCTTCTGATCAATAATCATTAATTTGAAGTTTACGCGTTTTAAATGATTAGATTTAATATTTGTCATAATATTCGATCATTTGATTCTAATTTAACTGGTAAATAAACCTTTCTATAAATATTTATTGCTTTCTACGTTTGAGATTATAACGAATAATTATATATATAATATTATTGACAAACGAAATGAAACAATCTAAAACTAAAAGTAAAGTTGAAACAGTTTTACGTAAACATTTTGATATTACAAAAAACTTTCTGACCGCTGAAAATTTATTTAAAATTCTCAAATCCTTCAAAAACATTGAACTTTTCTCGTACAACTAAACCCCTATATAATATTTCTCTCTAATACAATCAACATCCACTTTACCGAACCCACCGCGTGCGCTGCCCTCCTCGCACCATCGCGATCGAATGAATCATCGCACTAACTGTCCCTTTCTCTATCTCTTTCTCTACCTCGAATTCCAGAAAAAATGAGCCCGCCAGCAGCAGCCCCAGCCGAGTCGTCCAGCATGGCCACCTCCACTATCGACGTGAACAAGCGTCAAAGCACGACGGAGGAACAGCTTCGCAACCTGCCAAAACCGCCGGTGACGATCCGAGGCTTCGACCTCGTGGCGAACTTGCCGACGGCGAGGCACGGCCATCAGGACGAGAGCGAGGAAGACGACGATGACGAGGAGGAGGGCTACGAAGCCTTCGACGAGCAAATTGTCGAGCAGCATCAGCGAAATTCCATGATACGCGCCGATAGCGGACAGTCGTTGTCCAGCGCGCGACAGAATTCGGTCGAGAGTGTTTATCGGCCGCCGAGTAGCTCCGTTAGCCATGACGAGGAGGAGATGTATGAGATTTACGAGTCGATTACCGAGTCGGTGAGTTGGTCTTGTGGAATGCTGGTTTTTTGTCGTAAGGGTATGATTTCTAAGGGACTGAAAAGGGTATCTAAAGTGTTGAAAATGATAAAATACTGAATGATTAATGAATTTTACCGGAAACATTTTTTAAAGTGAAATAGTAATATCGTTTGACCTTATATTTATAACAAATAAATATTTTGTATTTCTCCAGCCGGAAGAAAATGGCCACGACTTCAAAAATCAACCGAGTACGAAGATCGCAGTCAACCCGCCGCCCTTGCCCGCAAAGCCACCTCCGAATTTTACATCACTCCAAAATCACTTGAACAAGACAGACGCAAAAACGGGTATGTTTATGAATTTTTTAATTTAACTTTTCTACAGAAATGTAGTTACAAATAGATACGATAAAACAAAGTTTTTTTTTTCAAACAAGGAATCAAAGTACATACTGTAATAATGTGAAAAAATACGTTTGCATAAAATATACCCAAACTACGATTTTGTATATTTATACAATATATGAATGGATTAGTACTAGTTCATTGAATGAATGTGACGTCACTTGGAAGAGGAAAAAAACCGACGCAACCTTGACACTAAATAAGAGCGCAAAAACCTTATATAGCTAACAAAATGCAAACATGTGCGTCGCAAATGTTGTACCGCTGCACAACAACCAAGTTCCCATGCAACCTGCTGCAGTTTCAATTCAGTCTCGATGCAGCATTCGCGTGGTAAATATCGTCGATATCCGCGTGTATAAAATCACCCATTCAGTTTCGCATATCTGTAAGCAATTCTGTTATAAGTGAATATCAAAAATATTCAAGATCACAAATCATTATTCAATATCGATCAAAAATTACAATATCAAAGTAAAGTTTGTAAAAACCAAGAAATTTCAAAAGCAAACTTTTCAACAAAAAACTGACCATACAAAAGTGACAATGTGAAGGCACAGTGGGATGGTATGTGCTCGTGCTGTCTATACGTGAGACTCGGCGTGCAGCTCGTGGGAGGGCTGAGCGCCCGGTTGGCCGACGAGCTCGCCGACATGATGGTGCGGATCAAGCGGGTGATGAGCAGGCCACGGTATGCGCCGCCACCCGAGCTCCCAGGTATTATAAGAAACTCCGATGTGAGCGGTTGAATATTCCAGAATTTGGGATGGGATGGGTGTGTTGATTGCTGAGAAATATTTAGTTTTCAGTATAATTAACACAGTGAACGCAGTTTTCGTTTGTATGTGATTGAAAAGTTCTTTAACTGTTAATTCATATAAAATATTGGATTGTAGGTCACTGGAAATGCGAGCAAGATTATTATATTATATTTTTTATTTAATGTAGTAATATATATTATAATAAAATTAGGTTTACTTATGTGTCTGAAGCACTTAACATATATTTAATAGTTTACCGCAGTTTAAAATAATGTTTAAGGTCAAAAGCATTAAGGAAAATTATTGTGTTTAAAAAAAGTTTGTTAATTTTTCTTCGAAATAATTTCAAAAAAGTTTTTTCGAGAAAGGCAATCATAAATAACGATACCTTTTGAGATACGAATAAATTATTCTCTAGTTATAAATTTTCACTTATTAATGTATGTTTATTTGCACGCACTGTAAAATCATACAAACTCGCACGTAGAAGTATATTTTTAGAGCATATAAACACTGATGTAGATCCATCAATAATGATAATATAACGTTTGGAAAGTTACTCTAATCGAAATTACCCCGACCTTTTAAGGAATAAAATACCAGATTAATCACAGGCTATACCATTCCACATAATTAAAAGTATTAAAGAACGCGTAAACTTTCCTTTTAACTTTCACTTTGAAACTAATCGCTATTTCAAACCTGCACATCACCACTTAACTATAACAATCCCTTTTTAACTCACGCCATCTCAATAACAACCATCCAATCATCTCTCCACTATACCATACTTTAAAAAATCACACCTAAAACTCTTTCTCATACTCCCAGCATCGCTTCCAAAAATACTTCGACCCATCGCGCACCGATACAATTTCGGATATCCCATCATCACCGAGTGATCTAAAAATCTTCGCCGTCGGCCCCATGCCGAGGCGGACCAACGCGACGTGCGCTACTCTCGTCGTCGTAGCACCTCAGCGCGCCGCGCCGAAATCGTCAGTCCTCTGTCGGATCCCGAACCACTCGCATCGTCTCTCTCAACCGAAGCAAAGTGATTTATATATTTGCGTAAAGTCGCGCGGCGAGTGAGAAAGAAGAAGAACGTATACTTAACCGACGAGCTGGCGACGGCGACGATCGGCGGATCGCTACGCGCGAGGATGGCGACTCTTGTTGGCGAGCCTAAACGGCCGATTCCCGTGGCCGGGCCCAATGTACGCAGACATACGAGCCTCTCCGAGTGTCTTACTCAGGCTACGCTTACCCAGGCCCGCCTTAATCTATCAAGTTCGTATATCGTTTTGCGTTTGTTGGATTGTTGGAGATTATTTTTGTCGAGAGATCTTTTGAGGTACTTGTAAGGGCAAAAGATCTCGAGCAAGGGAATTTTTATTGAGGCTGTTTGTATGTATAACTCGGCGAAAAAAGGTTTCGAGTTCAGTTATATATTTTCTGGGTGAAATCGTATAGCCTTTGTCTTGTGTGTTGTAACGTTTGTTTAATATTAATGAAGTAAAATGCCAGAATTATGCTGATATTATCTTTCGTCAACACGAGCGGTGATTTTCAATGATTCTGGAGCCTTTTGTTGCTGATTCGTTAATGCAAGTCTTACAAAAAAAAAAAAAATTAGCTACATATAGGTCTAAACCTATTAAAATATATTATACATTAATCTTTCGTTTACCTTGGAAAACTACCATAAATAAATTGAAAATGAAGTGGAAATTAAGATTTTGCATGCTAATCTATTTGCTACCTTTCTCTCATGGTAAAAACGAAAAATAAAATGAAATACATTTTACATTAGTCACTACATTGCAATAAAAACTACAGCGGCATTATTTATCTGTATTACATTATCTTTCCGATCTTTCTCTGGAAAAGCATTGTGAATCATATTCAAATGATAAGAATTTGTCAGAATCTGAACGTTAAAAAATTAAATGAAACGATAAAAATAACGACATAAATTCTTTCTGATGATCGCGATAAAATTTACAATCGTATGTATAGAATCTTTAAAATTCTAACTAATTGCAGGTAGAGAAACTCTGTTACGAAAGAACGTGCAAAGGTGAAAAACCTATATCAAGATTAAAGAATAAATCTTAGAAACTGAGAAAATGTATAGTTATAAGATAATGTTACTTAAAAAATTAAATAACCAAACGAACAATATAGAAACAAATTTTGCAATAGTCTTACACTAAACTTGTAGTATTACTTTAATCATCTTTCTCATTCACGAAGATCATTTCTTCATAACTCGACAAAATACCATTGAATACGTAACAAAGCAAACACATACGGTCAATCGATAAAAAAGATACGCGAGCAAATATGCCATACTCACACATTGGATTATTGCAAAAAATATATATTCTTATTTGTAAACGGTTGTATCCTGTATACGGTTTCCATAAATCACATTTTAGCGATTCAGCAGTTACAATTACAGTACAAAATATCTAATATTTACGTACTCGTTTACGAACGAAGCTTAGCTCTCGAAAAATAATACATTTTCATTAACGTGATATTTTATTTTATGGGTGAAAAAAAAATTCTCACCTCGGTTTTTTCTCTTTCAGAACGATCGCTGGAGAAGAAATCAGCGACGCTGCCGCACTCGGGGAGCAACACGTCGTTGAGCAACGCCGCGCGGCCGCTGCCCCCGCCGCCCGACAAGGCGACCTACTACGACAAAACCTGGTTCCACAACTTGACTAGGGAGCAGGCGAACCAGCTCATAGAGAAGCGTAAGTTCCAGTTTCGATGTGTGTAATACGATTACTTTTTAATGAAAAGTTTCAAGATGATTCGTCATTTAGAGAAAAGTATCATCATTTCAATTTATAATAAATGTATAAATAAAACATCGTTTTCTTGTTCTGTATCTTTTAATTTTCTCAGTTTTCGTATTAGATGATATTCTAGGTCTAAAATTACAACAATAAATGAATTCGAATTGTATTTACAGAATGTACTTATGGCAATGCATCTGATGGGTACTTTCTGATGAGGCCATCCACATCGAATCCTAATAATCCACTCACGCTCGTGCTGTGGTGCAAAGACAGAGTGTATAATGTTCCTGTTCGAAGAAGACCTGATAACAGGTAATTTGACGATCTAACCATTCATTTCTGACTTCTTATTTCATCGAAATCAATTTGATTCCAAATGATTATTTTGCTGATTTCTGCTATAATAGTATTTCAGACGTATTAATTTAATATATTAATGTTATAGTTCGTTTTTATCACTAGCTACATTACTTTTGCACAGTGCTATAATAATCTGATGTACATTCTCGGTATTGCAGATACGCGTTGGGTTCGGCAAAGCCCGACGAGCAATCATTCGCGAGCATCGACGACATCATACCCTTCTATAAGAAAGAAAAATTGGTCCTATACACCGGCGGAGTCCAGACGGGGAGCACGTGTCTGTCAGACACACCGCCGAAGTAAAAATCCATCGTCATATAGTTAGGCATATTTTTATCACACATACAACGACTACGGATAAATACTTAATTGTTAAGAACTTTTTATACCGTACTTTTGTACTCCTGAAGTGAATGCGACTATGAGTGCGCTGACTGTTGTTGAGAGTTGTAATTGAGAATTGTATACATTTTAATGAGAATATTTTAAAAGTCTCGTGTTTATTGAAACGATTGTAGAGTATGAATTTTCGAGAGAAAAATGTGTTTCTACGTGAAATTTATATATTTTAATGCTGTTAAGCTGATAACAGAGTGAATTTAAAATTTTTAACAACTTATATAATTGTTAAATAATTAAAAAATTAAAAAAAAAAAAACAAAATTTATTAACAAAATTGTGAGAAGAGATCTGAAATTGTATTACGAGACGCAACTTCATAAAGTGCTTTTTAAATGTAAGCAAGATATTTTTGCGTATCTATACGTGATAACACGTCATTACCAATGTGCATTTTTACAACAGTATATTTACACGATGTTTCGACAGTATAGTTCTGTACTGAACATATGCCTTTGAATGTGTGCAATTGAATTTATGTACTAATAACAGAGTTAATTATATATTTCTGTAAACTAGACTGTTAAATTAACTATTAATATGTAAAATATTGGAAATTTATATCAGAGCAACTATTGTGATCTATTAAATTAGCATATTAAGAATATTTTACTGCCATACTTTGATAAAAGACCGATAAATTAGAATCTAAACAGGAAATATTCTCAAATATGATATGTATCTTGAAAGTGTAATATACACTTTCGTTTTATGAATTTAATGGTGTATTAAAGTAAAGATCTTCAGTTTTATACGCTATATCTATTTTTGTTTATGCTATGAACATTTATTTATAAAAATGGCACTGATATCCTGTGTATTTGTACCTTTTCGTATAAATATATTTATTTATATAATATAATAGGGTAATAGTATTAAGATTGATAAGGAAATAATGTTTCTTTATGTTATTGTTACTTTAATTTTTAAGTTTCAAATGTGACTATATAGTATTGTAATTGGTAATTTGTAAAATTTGTAATAAAACTTTCATAATAATATAATTGTTTTGAAATATATTTTATTTTTAAAAATCTTATGCATGTAAAGTTTATCAAAACGTTTAGAACATTATAAATTCGTATAAAAATATAACTTAACAGCAAACATTAGTCTATGTACATTAAAGATAAAAACGTTTTTATGAAAAATAGCGCTTAAAGCTTATCACAATATTCCATATTGCATTGATTAATAGTTGAATGTTCAATCTTAAAACCGCGATACGTTAACATTTCTTTAAAGAGCTTCGACCATGACGGCAATTCCTTGACCACCACCAATGCAAGCAGATCCAATGGCGAATTTTCCAGCGTTTCTTCTCCTGCAATTAAAAAATTTATTTAATACAATCAATCTTGGAAATGTAATATCGAATGAGTTGATAATAATTACTAGAAAAAAAATGTGAAAAGTACAATATTTTTTCGAAAATGAACAATTTATATGCATTATACAAAACTGACCTTAGTTCGTGAACCAAATGACCCGTGATTCTTGATCCCGAAGCAGCAAGAGGATGTCCAATAGCAATAGCTCCTCCGTTTACATTCAATTTGTTAATGTCCAAGTTCAAGTCTTTGGCGCAGGCGAGAGTTTGGGCTGCGAAGGCTTCGTTGATCTACGTAACACAAAATAACGAAACATTAAAAAAGGCCTTTAAAATTATCAACATATATAATTTCACTCGAATATAATACAATGGCTTACCTCGACAAGTTCCAAGTCGTTCAACGATTTGCCGGTGATTTTCAATAAATTCTTGATGGCCGGAGACGGTCCAATTCCCATAATCGAAGGGTCCACTCCTACAGTGCTGTATCCTACCAAACGAGCCAAAGGTTTCAGCCCATTGGCCTTGACAGCCTCTTCGCTGGCCAGAATAACAGCTCCAGCACCATCACAAACACCCTGGGTAAACAAAAAATTGACTTGTTCACGCTGCACATTCATACCCAATTTTCGGCAAAATGTCAACGAAGAGCGCAATGACTTACGGAAGCACTGCCAGCGGTGACCAATCCGTTCTTCTGGAATATCGAGGGCAGCTTCGCAAGGTCCTCAATCTTGGCCTGCGGCCTGGGATGTTCATCGACCTCTACGGACACCTCGTTCTTCTTCACCTTCAGCGTCACGGGCGCCAGCTCCGCTTTGAAGTATCCCGCGTCGTTAGCTGAAACCAACCAACATAGCTCGCTATAAAAACCACTCATACTATTGTGTATCTCCCTAATATATATAGACAATAACGAACCGGCTTTCCAGTTATGCTGGCTCCTGAGGGAGAATTGGTCGACTTCTTCCCTGGTGATGCTGAACTGGGCACCGAGCTTCTCCGCGGTCATGCCCATGGGTAGGCCACAGTGCGTGTCGACGAGGCCCAACCAGAGCGAGTCCTCGAACTCGTGTTTCTGACCGAGGACCGTGCCGAAGCGGACGTTGCGCACGACGAATGGCATCTGGCTCATGTTTTCTGCGCCTCCCGTAAGAACAATCTTCGACTCGCCAGTCAGGATGCTCTGTAAATGTAGTTTTGTATTTTAAAGTTATATAATATGTTTTTTATGAGAGGTATAATAAGCAGTGTTATTTACCTGTGCACCGTTGACGATAGACTGGAAGCCGGAACCGCACAATCGGTTCACACCAAGGGCTGGCTTATCGATCGGGATCCCGCATTTCAAGAGCACGTGCCTCGGCATGAACGCGCCGTCGGCCGATGATAGCTGGTTGAAAATACAATAAAAGCGATATTATAGGACATTATATTTTAGGATATATAATATTTTGCTATGTTGTTAATTATAGGGCGAGTGTCGCTTACAGGTAGCACATTGCCGAATATCACGTTGTCGATGTGCTCCGGTTTCAGACCGGCCGATTGCATGGCTGCGTTCGACGCGACCACAGAGAGCTCCGTGATGCTCTTGTTCGTGAAGAAGCCACCCATTTTGCCGAAGGGTGTGCGCTTCGCAGCGACGATGAAAACTCCTTGAATCATGAAATAATATTATGTAGACATTGAATTAAATAAGATATATGTTTGGATTCACGTAATTGATGATTGCGATTTTTAATTATGTATTAATTACAGTTTGCTAGTATATCGTCGTGGTTATATGCGGATAAGATCGAATCTAGTTACAATGCTATTATGATATCATGGACAGTATAATTGTGATAAAAACTTGTTTTATTTAGGACATTAAGATTACTTGAAAGAGTTTGACCGGTTTCATGAATGGAAGTGAATTCGTCAGCTGTAATATTATAAGCACTAATACAATTTACCCAAATAGTTAAAAAACGAATTTTTCAATTTCTTTTACTTTTGTACAATGAAAATCTTCTCGATGGTACAACATTTTAAAAACAAGTAACGAAAAGACTTCTGCTGATTCTTATATCAGAATGATTTTTTATATATAATAAACAATGAATATTAATACATTAATAATCGCGAAAATATAATGGTGCTCAAAAATTTTGATTTTTACAAAATATAATTTAATCGTTTTACTATATAATTTAATCGTTATAAATCCAGTCATTTTACTGATATGATATCGTGAATATTTGAAAATAAATACAAACAGGCAGGATTTAAAAAAAAGGTTAAAGATAACGACTTTCTTTGCGTAGTGGGCCGAAAGTTACCACTTTCGCTCCCGAGGCGCTCGATCGCGAATTCTGTATTTTCGGCCTCGCCAAGCAAAAAAATCGCATACCACCATGGGAACACATAAAGAACAATTTACATGCGATCTGTTTATAATATATTTTTACTATTTTAGTATAATAATATATATTTTTTATCATTTTTTTAGGTAATTTTGTAAAATATAGATTTTATGTTTCGATCTTTTTTGGATGGTGATAGAAATACCTGTTGAACGTTAACACGATAATACTTTGGTTTATAAGTCATTACTTAATGCAGCATATTTCAAACATATAACTTATACAAATATCTACTTAGACTTTTTAAAAAATTCACTCATAATGGAAAATTTTGATCGTTATAAAACAGCATAAATAGTGTATTTATAGAATAACGAATGAGAACGTAAACACTTCTATTGGCATTGATTGCTCCGAAATGAATACATTTATCTCATTACCATTTCTATTGCATAAAAGTGATCTTTAATATGCACACATGCACGAAATAGAACAGAATATGAAAACAGTAAAAAGTACTCAATAATTCGAATAAACAATTAATGCATATGGATTATAAACTAATAAACTCTCATCATTACTCAAAATTTTCAAAAGTTTTAAAAAAATCGAGAAAAAATCCTTTAAATATTACCTTTGGTGAGCGACGTCATTTTAGCACGATTATAAAATTACTTATATAATCTCTAGATGAAATAAATCGAAATAAATCTCGAGAATTTGGCTCACTAACGTCCACTCTCAACGAACACGTCCCGGCGAATGGCGGCATCAACAACACCCATAACAGCCGCAGCCACAGGCTGCTTTCTGCGAAATTCATTTTCATCTTACATCTGGCAACGTTGTCGGTTTTTGATGGTCGAGGACAGTCATCAAACAGTAATTTTACGATTATATGAGGAGTTTCGATCTCAATCCAGATGGTGCCGAATTGCCGATGTTGCCAAATTGAAAGATGACGTTGGCGGCGACATACACAAGCGTATATGTACACTGTAAAGTCGGGTCAAAGTCCGTCTGTAGTGGTGGTATGTCGAGAGTAAGGTGGTATAGCGGCTTCAAACTGCAGAGTCATCGTGACTCCGATTGTATATCTATACATCTATACGTATGAAATTTTGGAGCAGAATTGCAGTTTGATGTACTTATATGAACAGGAATGGAATTGCGGCGGAGCGTCCCAGTATCGGCGACTAATAAGTATATGACGAACAATTTAATTTCTTTTATATGTATATGCCGACGAGGCTTTGAAGATTGGTTAGTGAGGAAACTGATCTAATGACCGATAATTTATTGAATTTTAGACATTTTATTTCAAATTACAATTCATAAATGGCCGCGGAGAAACACTTGAAATAGTAATTGTAAAAAGTGTTCTTTTAATTTGTGGTAGGATAAACATTTAAGTCAATACCAAGATAAAAACAATGACAAAACATAGGCGTAAACATGCATAGTGAATAATGCTGACTTACGGATGAAGGTTGAATCAAGATTTCTCAATAATAAAGATAAAACTCATTGTATAACTTAGGAAATATTTTTTATTGAATGATTTAATCAAAATGTAAGTTATCGTATCTTAACATAAAAAATGTTTACAAGTTAAAGTACTTAGATGGAGACACTTTTTTATCCTATTATAAATAAAATTTGGTTTATAATAATAATAATCATTATCACAAGCCAATTTACACTAAAATAAACGGTCGATTTCTCAACCACAATGATTGATTGGCTGCGTGCGATTTTAACGCCCATAATACGAAAATCGCCGCTAGTTTACTAAAAAGAAAAGGAAAAAGTTACTCCTTCTAAAAGTTTTGCACTATCTTCTCCTTGTGATTCTTTTTTTTCATTTACAAGAGCTATAATTACACGAGTTGAAAAAACAACTACGAACAGACGAACAAAAGGTAAGTGTTACAGGAGTTCTTTGACTTTAAAAAGCTTAAGTGTTCGTTCTGTTTTTACGTAAAAACATTATTTCTTTTATACACTAATAATTCCAAAAACGTTTAAAAAAATTGAATTATACATCTCGTATTTCTAGTTGATTAAAGCTATTCATTCTCGAATATCCGCTTTTGTGGCACATTCGTGTCCCTGAAACAGAAAAGAAACAATAGTTTAGTTGCAAATAGTATCTTTAAACACAACGAAAAAATTTGTTATATTAGAGAGCACTTACTTCTTGGAAGGTTGAATACATTTCTTCTGAAGTTTGAGTAGACGAAAAGACAGCTCTTAAAGTACGTCGAACAGGAGGACTTACGGCGTAATCAATAGCTGCCCACGTGCATTCTTTTTCGGTGCGCTAAAATTAAATGAAAAATGTGTTATTGTAATTATTAAGTTTTGGATTTATAAATTAAAGTTTAAAAGTAAATGTTTTAAATATGCGATATTTTATATGCCTTGTAAAAAGTTTTGTTGTAAAGTAAAAATTTGATAAAAGCATATTAAAAAATTTCAAAAATTCACAACTTTAAAAATGTATCAAGTGTGCTGAAGAAAATTTAATAAATATTTGAGCTTCAGAACACACCTGCATCGACGTGTCCATGCTGATAACGGTGTCGCTGATGAGATCATTATTGTCGTTCTCAAAGACAATCCGCGCGCCGAACATCTCGGAGTCGTAGATAACCTTGAGGTTGCCCATAGCCAGATGGTTCCACATAGGCTCGCCCTCGGCGTGCGCAAACAACGTTGCCCGCTTCTCAAACATCTTCATGTCATCGTCGTCTTCCTCATTCTCGTCGTCGAGGTATTCGTCCTGTTCGACATAGTCATCATCGTAGTCCTCGTGCTCTTCTTCATGCTCTTCCTCATCCTCCTCGTCATCCTCTGGACTATCCTGGAAGTTTTGCTGATGCTGTAGCGACGCGTCTAATGCAAAACAAAAAAATGAACAAAAATGTTAATACGCATTGATGAGTACACAGGTTGAATTTGAACGATGCACCTTATAGATATAGTTGTAGCGGTTAGATGATATATGAGTGAAAAATTATAAAAAATATTTACGTATGTTTTTATGAATTGAAAATGAGCTCTTTAGCATTCGCACGGATTTATTTTTTTGTTAAGTTAAACGTGGCTAATTTTAAACGGACATTACAAATTTAAAATGTATCAGTACTCACCTTAATATGAAAATACATAAATTGATAGATACATTATTGGAGAGTATATTATTAATTTATGCTTTTTTCTGGTTCGCATAGGAAGATAAATACAACTCATGATTATGAGTGTTTTTGACTATGAGTGTACGAAAATACAAATTATAATTCACGGACAAACACATATAAGATACAAAATTAGAATGCGAAGTAATGAAACAAAATTAGAATGTAAAAGTAATTTTTATTAATAAACAATTAAATTAAAATCTTATACATTTTCTAAAAACAGATTTTTAATACAGATTTATTATAATAAGCTCAAGAGCAATGTAAAGAAAAGTGAAGCATTCAAAAACAAAATAGGAGTAAATTATCGTTTACAGTAATACCACTGAAGATTTTTGTCATACAACATAAACCAAAGATTGAAATTTTTTCAAGGAATTAGTAAAATTTAGTAGTTTAAAATATACTCCTACCATCTTCACAAATCAAATTTAACGAATTTAAATTTTAATATAAAGTTTTATTGCCTATATATATATTTTTTTATATGTTGAAGAACATTTGAAATTTGTTTTTTTGTACTTTCAAAATAGAGTATTGGTAGATTCTAAGTTAGCTGAATACATTCAGATCGTAAAACTAAATTGACAAAAACCTTTCATCAAACATGGATCTTTGGTTTTTCGAAACAAAATCTGTTAATAACAAATTATTTATTGTCTTGTTTAATGATTTTCTTTAATTATTATCTATACAACGTAACAAAATTTTCGGTTACTAAACTTAATGATTTTACTACAGATAGACTGATGAAAAATAATTATAAAAATAAAGCTTTAAGTATAGAAAATGTAAGTAGTTTAAGTAAACATTAGACAAATTTTGTTACAATGTTATGGATAACAAAATGTTACAAAATCCATAGCACAAATAACGATTGCGATAACATTTACCATAACAATTATTTTATAGACAAAAGCGTGAATCTTAATATTTTTTTCTAAAAATAGTAATAAGTCAATGTTTAGAACCCCTATATAGGTACAAAACCTAGCTGAAACTATTTTATCTTTCATTTCTTCGTAAAGTTACCTACACAAAGATATCTCTTTTTGACCAGTCAAAAGTCCGATAAATAATATCTTTTTTTCTAAATAATTTCAGTATTTTACAATTTTAGCATTAGTAGTGTCAAATTATTATATATATAACTATTTAAATATAATATAGCCTCTATCATAAATAGTGTAAAATATTGCAAGTTTCATTCCGGGGTAAAGTAAAAGCTAAACTGTCTCTATATAAGATAAAATATCTCCATAATAAATTATTTATCATCTTATTTAAGTATTTCTCAAAGTTAATGCTTCGCATTAACCTACCTATATAAAATAATTTGTTTACAGACATTTACAGTTTAGTCTCCTTCTGACCTTATTGTTATAAAAATCGCCTTGCAACAAATTCACTAAATACAACAGATCCCACCGAGTACTCGGTGCCTGCGAAAATTCCTATAAAAACTGTCGCGACAAAAAAAGAACATCTGCCTGACTGTGGGCGCAAAAGCTGCACTAACTACCTTGGTTTGGCTTCTCGGCGAGAGCTTTCTGGGCCTTATCCACGGCCTCCTTGAATTCGGCGGCCAGCTCGGGCGACTTGAATTTGACGGCTAGCTGCTCCACCTCGGGATTCTCCGGCTCGGCGTAGTTCATGCCCGCCCAGACCCAGGCACGATCCGATGTCTTGAGCGTGCTGAACTCAAGATCGGCCGTCAACCGAAGATTGCACACGACCTTATGTACCTGCTCCCGGCGTAGAAGTAAACGGTAGCGGTTGTCAACCGCGTGATGTAGCAGCTTCATCTCGCCGACACCGCGCTCCTTCCACTCCTTCGTGTTAGGGTCATATCGGTAGAGTTTGGCGCGTTGGGAGAACACTGAGGATAGGAAATTGTTTTTGTTCGTATTTTAAAAGGTATCAAAATAAAGGTAAATGATATAAAAATGATCACTATTTAATAACTTATGTAACATCACAACAGACAATTTCATTCTTTATGTTACCTTTTTTTTCATCTTCTTCTCCTGTTCGTACTTCAATAGCATCAGGCAAAGGAATGATGGGTTCAAAGTAAGGATCATGCTCATCTCCATTTTCATCACCTTCATCACCTTCTTCATCGTCATCGTCCTTCTTCGCATTCTCCTTGTCTTTCTTTATATGTGGTGACTTTGATGGAGTTTTCTTCTGACTTGCTTTCGCCCCAAATACTGAAGCACCAGCTCCCTCAAACGCAAAGTTTGGATCTAAAAACATAACATTATTAATTTTGTTTTCTTTACACGTATATCAAAATGTATGAGATTAGTCGTGTAGAGGTGGACAGGATGAGAATGGCCGACCATTACCTGTCTTGAAGGCTGGCTGCTGTGTCGGACTGGTTTGCGCGGCCAGAGTCGAGAAGGACATTGAATTATCAGTTGGCAAAAAGTTCACACTGCTATCTTTCTTCTCGGCCTCGTCCTTCGTCGCAGATTTTGTCGTGCCAAAGCTGGGCTGCTGGCTCATCGCATTTCCAAAGACATTTGCTGCCGGCGTGGAAGTGCTGTTGCCAAAAGGTACCGTTGAGCTGAACAATGAGCCACTGCTCGCCGTCGTTGTTGCTGGTGTCGTGGCTGTGGTATTTGGCGCAGTGGCTAAGCTACCGAATGTTGTAGTACCAAATGCACCTAGAAAAAAAAAGAAACATTTCATTTGCAAAGTTTAAAGTTTCCTCAGATTACTTATACGTGATTCAAGTGCCTCACTTGTTTGCGTTGCCGGTGTAGGAGATTGAGCGGCAAGCGTACCGAACGTAGGTGTAATCGTGGTCTGTCCACCGAAAATTGAAGGGGTCATCGTGTTCGTGCCGAATATCGAGCTTGTATTTCCAGTACCGGCTGGTTTCGCGCCTAAGATCGGGGTTGCTCCAAAGACATTACCCGCTGTAGATGGTGTAGTCGTTGTCGTTGCCCCAGGTGCAGAGCTTCCAAAAACATTGCCTGGGGTGGTCGTCGAGGTAATACCTCCGAAGGTGCTTGCCGTCGTGGTAGTCGAAGCGACACTGCCAAAGCTGTTCGTTGTCGCCACTGTTGCTGTCGTTGCACTCCCGAAGATGTTAGTCGTTGGCGCCGAGCTTCCAAAGATATTTGTTGTCGTGGTTGCCGGAGCCGTGGTTCCACCGAACATGTTTGTCGTCGTGGTCGGAACACTACCACTAAATATGCCCCCCGAGGTTAACTTCGGTTCACTGAATAAGGGCTTGGATTCGCCAAATCCTGATTTGCCGGCACTGAAGATATTCTGCACAGGCGTTGTGGAAGCAGTGGTATTTCCGGGCGTACCGAAACTTGGTGTTGAAAAGACGTTTCCAGCAAACAGTGCTCCACTAACAGGTTTGGCAGTGCTGCTAGTAGTGGACGCACCCAACCCGCCAAAGATATTCGTCGGAGCTGAAGTAGTGGAGACTGGTACTGCTGCTGTCGAGGGAGGTTGCTGTGATTTGGAAGTAGGTTCGCAGATTTTTAGGTTTTCAAGGCCGGTATCATGGCTGTTAGGCTTTGCGGAGGGCTGTGACGAGCCGCCGAAAACAAACGTTGGCTTTGATGCTATAAATTTTCAACAAAAGAAATAAATTAATCGTTATAATATTGTGCATAATTATGAAAAAATATTTTTCTCACCTGTACCATTCTCAAACGTAGTCTTACTACCACCGAAAACTGGCGGTGTTGACGCGCCGAAGGTCATCTTTGCCAAACCAGTAGTCGAGGGTGGCTGCGACGCGCCGAAGCTAAATATCGACTGAGGTGTCGTAGACGTAATTTCGTTTGCCTTCACAATAATTGGTCCACTTGGCTTCGCCTGCTCTTTCGTTTTGCTGGCAAACAGCGACACGTCCGAATCGCGACAGCCTCTGCAGCCCGGACAATCATCCTTGTACTTGTAGGCGTAGAAGTTCTCGGGTAGGAGGAGTTTACGCGCCGCTTCCTTGTCCTCTGAAGTAACTTTCACTTCGTACACGACTTGAATGTCCGGTGAAGAGTCTTTTCTAGCTGATTGGGTGGTAGACGCGGTACCAGGGGCCGTAGAGAGCTTGCTGGCTGGACCGCTGCTGCTACTTTTGGGAGTTACACCATTGCACGCGTCATCGATTGATTTCTTAAAGTCCTCGGCGATCTCAGATGTCTTGAAACGGCAGGCGAATTGAATGTATTCGATTTCACCCTCACTGTAATCGCCAGCCGACCACATCCACGTCTTGTCGTCCTTCGCTGCGATCTCCAAAGCGGATGTTACCGCGTGGTTTAAGCATAGTTTCAGCACCTAAGAATAATGTCCAATGATGTTATAAACACTACTAACATTAAATAATTATTTGACCAAAATCCTAAAATCACCTGTTCTCTCCTCATGACGAGCCTTAGCTTTCTCGTTTTGGTATGCCGGAGGAGCTTGATGTCGCCCAACCCTCTCTCCTTCCACTCCTTCGTGGCGGTGTCGAACTTGAAGAGTTTAGCCCTGTGACTGTACAATACTTCCTCGTTCTCCTCGCCGGTCTTCACATCGATTTTATCTGGTAGCGGTACGATAGGCGCGAAATAGACATCCTCAGCCTCCTCGACAACCTCCTCGTCACTGGTTTCATGCCGTTCAGGTGACTTGACAGGTGGTGATTTAGCTTGGAACTGGAAGTCGAAGGATTTGCCTGGGGAGCCGAAGGTGAAGGGTCCGTTCTCATTTGGTGGCGGTGTCTTCGGTGGCTGCGAGCCGAACATGAAGCCCGAGGTGTTGGGCGTGGATGGCTTGTTGCTGCCAAAGATTGTGATCGGCGCCGACACAGCTTTCTCGCTAGGTTTCGAGGATATGTTGAAATTAAAAGCAGTGGTAGGTGCTTCCTTGGTTGTGGCGGGCTGACTCTGCAATATAAAAACAACAATTTCACCTTAATTGTGTATACTTTTACGATGTTTAATTTTCACTTGTAAAAGGTGAATACGTACCTGAGGCATTCCGAAGGTGAAGGTAGTCTTGGCATCGGGCGTCTGAGAATTGATCAGGAATCCACCAGTGGTCTTGGGTTTGGGCGGCATGGATGGATCCTTAGGGGTGTCACAAGTAGCGCAGTAGACGTTCGACTGGGTGTTAGTAACGGAGCACTGTTTGCACTCCCACGAGCCCGTCGGCAAAGGTTTGGCGGGCGTCGAACCCGGCGTGGCAGCGGGCGTTGACGTTGCAACTGGTTGTCCAGCCGTCGATCCTGGTGCTGCTGCCTTGCAGGCCACGCAATTTGTAACGCCTGCGCCGTTGCGCGTGTAGCAGTCTTTGCATTCCCAAGAGCCTATAATTATTACATTAGTAAGTAGTCGAATCATTATTCTGTTGAGTAATTTCTTTGTCTCACCTGTTGGAGGTTTGAATTGTTGGAACAGATTCTTACTGACGGACTGAGGAGTCTTGATAACAGGGGCGGGAGCTGCACAGGACACACATGCTGCATTGCCAGCATTGTTATGCGTGTAACAATCTTTGCACTCCCACATTCCTGTCGATGGTTTGAACTTCTCCATCTCCGATAGTGGTTTTGGTGCTGGCTTAAGAGCTGGTTTACTCGACTTTTGCAATTGAGCGGTCAATGTATTATGGAAGATCGCAGCCTAAAGTTGAATTGAGGATTATATAATTAAACAATTTGTTCAATGAATTTTGTGATACTTTATGAATTTGAGTAACAGAGTCACAAAAGTGTAAATACTTTATAAATTTACCTTATTGTGGTCCAAGAATCGAGCAAAATACGATTCAGATTTACTTTTGTCAACTGCAAATGTCCAGTTGACTGAATCTGCTTTGAGATTGAAAACAATAGTTGGCAGTATGACTTGACTGTAAAGCGTTTTTGTGTCATCTTCTTTATTCATTAACAAACGAATTCTTCCCGTTGTTTTTTCTAGCAGAACCTAAAGTATAAATAACATTTTTTATAATATTAGTATTATTGTAATAATATAAATATATAAAAAATAATCATATTATATACCTTTATCGTGCCGTTGCCTTTTTCTTTCCAATCTGCGGAGTCAGATGTAAAATGCATCAATTTAACATTCTGCGCCGCTAGTATCGTTTCGCCAGCTTCCACGCGATCTATTTTTTCTACTTCTATAACAAAATAATGCACTTATCAGTAGATATTTCAAGTAAGATATATATATATATATATATAAATTAAAAAAACAAAATTTCGTGATTAAACGTACCCTTTCCCGCATCGGTGGGTGCAGGAGCATGTGGACGTCTGAGCGCGAGCTTTGAAGCTGTGAAGAGAACCATTATTTTATAAACATAAACACTTCACATTTTCGATATGAAAAAACGCAAAACTTACGATCTTGGCCAAAAACTGGAGCCTGAGTTGGAGTGACCGGTGTGTTTGCTGGAGTGCCAAAACTAAAACCGGTACCCGACGTTTGACTCGGAGCCGTGGCGGGACTACTGAAACCGAAGGTAGGCGCGACTACAGCTTTAGCAGCCGCGTCGGTTGTTTTGACGAAGGAGAACGCGGCGAAAGGACTCGGCTTGGCTGTCGCCTCCTCGGGCTTCTTTTGCGCCACGGCCGCGGGTGGTTCTGCTGATGGTGGCTTCTGAATGATCGGTGACGAGGAGAATGAGAAACCGCCGATCTGTGCCACTGGTTCGGGTTTGGCAGCTACTGGTTTGGCTGCAGGCTTCTCAGTGCTATGATAATTTAAAAATATTTTGTTACTTTTACTTTTCTATATCAGTCTGAAGTAGTTGATTTTTATAGAATCTTATCTTACTTCGCTGAAGTCTTGGTGACAATAGGTTTCGGATCATCGGATACGCTATTCTTAGCCTTGTCGAAGGCCTCCTTGAAACTGGCCGCTTCCTCAGCTGTTTTGAACCTGATGCAGAGCTTCTCGATTCTCAGCTCCTCATCGGCAAAGTCGTTGGCCACCCACATGTATGCCTTCTCGTTGTTTGGCATCATCGTCAGCTCCATATCTTTGCGGAGCATGTGATTGGCACAGATCTTGAGTACCTGCTCGCGACGCATCAGCAGACGTATCTTGCCCTCGGGGTTCTTTAGGAGCTTGACGTTGCCGATGCCGCGCTCTCTCCACTCCTTTTCGACGAAACGGAAGAGTTTAGCACGTGCGCAGAAGAGCTCCTCCTCGTTCTCTTCGCCGGTGGTGACTGGTACCTCATCTGGTAGCGGTATTATGGGCGCGAAGTCGGGTATGGGGTCGTGCTCGACTTCCGCTGCATCACTATATCGCGAGCCAGTTGAAACGATGCTCGAGTTTTGATTGTCGGTTGATGTTACTGTAATGAAAGATATTCATTCATTGTGTTTTTTATTAACTTTTCGTCCGAAATTATGCCGTTCATAAGAATTTTGCGATATGTACGATTTATGATAAAGATAACTACTTACTTCTATTAAAATAAAAAATTCTGCTGTTGCTTTGTAAAATGAAAAATTTGTCTTTTATATTATTGTTACAATTCTATACAACTATCATAATTTGTCGCGATTGGGAAAATTATACGCATCCAATTACTTATGTCTGTAAGTACTTAAATTAATTCAACAAGAAAACTTATTGTGATCAAAAAACATCTCTACAAAATCGTATAAACTTTGACTTAGCAGCAACAGAATAAATGACAATCACAATGAAAACAAAAATCGGCATGAAATTACTTACGATTTGACTTCATCATGGACGACGTTGTAGTGAGTGTAGCGGATAACGGCGGCAGATTCACGGTGGTTGGTATGGTTGGCTGAGATGGCATGGAGATCTGGTAGCTGTGTGGCACCCCAGTGATCTGATCCTGAAGCGTCCCAGTGCCGGTTGCCGCTACCCCGAGCCTATGGTGCGCGGGTATGGTGACACTGAGCATCGGCTGCACGGCTGGCGCTGTCGTGGGCAGCGTATCCGACGTTGTGATGACGACGTTCACCGGTGGCACCTTACGACTTGCCGGCGTGGTACTGCTCACTACGGTGTCTTTAGTGATGGACGCGGGCTCTGGAAGATTTGGCTCACTCGTTGGATGACTCGGTGGGTGAAGGCTGAAGTAAATCGTGAGAATGGGGTTATTTAGCTATAGTTTTTTTTTTTTAGTTTGTTGTGAATTGATATTTTTTTCAAGTGTCAGTGGTGTATTTAGTTATTACAGGAGTTTTACTACCGTTCTATATATTTTTTTACATTACTTTTTCCTACACATTTTTATAAAATATAGTATATTAGGCACCTAAGGAGTAAAAGTAAAGAATGTCCCAGATCGCATGTAAATTGTCACCCCAGCCGAAGGCGAGGGTGACAAACATGCGATCTGAGCCATTCATTCTTTGCTCACGTGGTACGTATACGATTTTTTTGTGTAGCGAGGCCGAAAATACAAACTTTACGATCGGGTGCAAAAGTGGTACGTTCGGCCCGCTAGGCAAAAAAATAAAATAAATGAGGAATAATTATTAGGCAACTTTCAGATGTTTTATATCCAAAATAGAACCAACTATGTTCAATGAGTATACAGTCAAGCGAGTAAAATAATTCAGCTGTTCCGTTATACTTCAGCGTATGTCGGCAATGAAAGACCAAACAATCGTATAGCTTACCCCATCGCATCGCTCTTGGGCGGCTCGTTCATCTGTAGCTGAGCAATTTGTGGTCCTAGTAGTTGTTGCTGGATCCCGATATGCTGGTTCTGTGATTGCGAGTAATCGGGCAGCTGACCGGACATCCTATCCCCGTACAATCCCTCGCGCAATTTAGCCGTTTGCTGCTGCATGGCAGCCAAGGGCTGCTCGAGTCCGCCGCGATAGATGGATGACAAAGCTGCAGGATAAGCTGCAGCCGCGCCCGCGTACAAGCCCGGCATGTGTTGGCCGGCTGCTGCGGCTGCTGCTGCTGCCGACGCCATCGCTGGATCCGCGAATGCCATCGGACTGCTCTGGTAGTAGTTAAGGACGGCAGCGGTAGCCGCTGCAGACGGGTAGACGAGTGGTGAGTACGGATGGCGCTGTGTTGCCGCAAACAAATTCTGCGCGAGGTTCGGCGCTCGCGCACCGACCGGTGTCGGTAGCGATGTATTGCTGTAGTTCGCAAAGTCTCTGTAAAGTTGGCCGCTATGTTGAGAATTTTTTTTTTTAAGGTGAAGAAGAATGAAGTTTAGTTGTTAGTTGTGAATTAGAAATGTTTGATTTGTTAGTTGAGACTGTTTGTTATTTTTACCTGTAGTCCTCCTCGTTGTAGGCAGCATATAACTCGTCCTCATAGTTTTGATTGAGATTTTGCTGCACGGGATTTGGCTTTTGGGGCTGACTCTCTTTACGCGCGCTTATTCTAATCAGTTCATCGAGCTTCGATATCATGGCTCTATGCTGCTCGCGATTTTGCTCTTTTAACGATTCAACAGAATGTACAAGTTGACGAATTTGCGCATCGAGTCTTTCTGGACTTGGCCGTGCTTCCTGTAAGAATATTGTCGTAAATAGCAAAATTATATTATTTAATACGCTTCTGTTTTCATATAGGATTTACTTACGTTCCGATTTCTGGATACCTCTAACAGATCTTGAAGTCGACTTCTAGATATTTCTATTGTATCGTTATTATGCCGGGGTGTACTTGCTTGTCTTGGCGTACGTCGAGCATTTCTCATTGGAGTTTGCATGGAATTGTTCATTACTGGCAAGTTATTAGTAACTATAGGGTGCTCGTCGCTTTGTGCAGACGAATAGCTTTCTTCAGAAACATCATCACAATCATTACGATTACCTACAAAAATGAATAGCAATAGTTAAATTTTTATCTGTCATCAATTATTATTACCGATTGATCATTGTAATTTAGATTGAATAGTTACTTACGATCAGGATACAAAGTATCTGGGTCAATTCTTTTCAGTTCGTTTTCTATTGCTGTTATATGTGTACAAAGTTCTGCGTTTAATGGATGTCTTGGATCAGCGTCAGGACTGCGCAAGCGATCCAAAGTGAGATAGAAGCAGTTTCTAGCCTTTGATAAAACGATTATGTGTTGAGACCGCATTTCTGAGGTGACGTTCTCTTTTGGTAAGTTATTCATCGTTTCATCAGCTAATTTTTTATAGATCTGCAAATCGTTTAACGATAATTAAGTAAGCTGTATTTACAAATTAATGATTTTACATTTACTTCGGTAATAATAGAAACTTTACCTTCCCCTGTTCAAATGATGCTTCTGGACATTTTAGAGCCTGAAGAGCTTCAATTGCTTGTTCATATAATTTGTCTCTTACAAGTTTCTGAGCTAATAATAATTTTCCTTCTTCTATAGCATGAGTTAATTCCATATTATTCATTTCTTTTCTGTAAATAAATCCGAACATAGTTGAATAAAATTAAATAAAAACTTATTTTAAATCAAAGAAGTTTCTGATGACATACCCTATATAGTCAAATAATTTCATATGCGGCGAGCGAATTGTCTGATTGTTTAACAGTCTTTCAAGAAGTGGAATAGCAGCTGACCAGTATAATTCTGCACGCGACTCCAAGGCGGGAATGTCGCTACTTTCATTGTGTTTTTCTTTTAAAGCCTTTGCCTAAAAAAAGTTTGTTACATTTACAAACAAGATTTTGAAAAGGTTTACCAATTATTTCTAGAAATATTAAAAATACAAACCCTGTGTTGGAATATTCGAGCTAAATGAACTAAGAGAGTGGGATGTAAACCATGATTACCAATGCAACGAACGACTTCTAAACCTCTTTGAATATTTTGTCTAGTCTCACTTATGTCATCTATTGGTTCTTTACCATACATTTTGTAAGCAGCCGACCACCTGTAACCATTAATGCAAGTAAATAATTTACTTAAGTATTTTCTAAAATAAATGCATGCTTTATCTCTATCGCGATAATATTTAATTTTTATTTTGTTTTAAAGATTACTGTATACCATTTCTCCTGATCATCGCTACAAAGTGGGTTCATTAAATCAGCTGGTAAAGTTGGTAATCGGTCAGGATTCAAAAGATTGTTTCTTTGTTGTTCTTCAACGACGGCGGCAGAACACATAACTTTAATAAAAGAAAAACAAACGTGAGTGAGTAATCGTTAAAAGCTGAAACTATTAGCTATGTTTGAATTTTGAGAAACGTACCTGCTACGTTTAAAAATGCATCGATATCGAGTCGGCTGAGAGTTACAGGCGAGGCTTGATTTAAATTATAAACAGAAAACTGCAGCTCCGGAAACAAGTGCGAGGTTAAATTAGGTAGAGGCCCATCATGCCTGTTTGAATGATTGCTATTACTATTGTTTTTACTTTTGATGCCTGGCCATATCTGATGATGAAGGGAGTACGGCCATACTTCCTCAGCCGCTAAAAAATTATGATATATCAGTTTTCGTAAATTAGAAAAGCAAAACCGCGTTACGCACGCCTTTAGAGTCAGCAGTCCATTTCAAATCCGGTTAACGATTTTTCCGGTTTTGCCAAAGATATTCAATTTTATACATGAGCCATAAATTTGTTATTCACATTATTAAGTAAAATTTCGTTTGAAAGTTGTTTACATACCTTCATCAAATCTTTTCAGTTCATTGTGTGAGATAAGCCGGAGAGGTGGATTCATAGCATTATTGTTCGTGAAGTATGAACTTCTTACCTTTTGATATATTTTAGCCACGAAAATTCTCTGTGAAATTTTTAGATTTTATATTAGATTTTATTGTTAAGTATAGTATATTTGAATCACTATTTGTTGTAAAATTAAATACCTGATATATTCGTTCTCTCCAGGAACCACTGCAGAACTTTTCAATATTACTAATAAGCTTCTTTTGATTGCCTCTAGCATAGTCGTGAAGAACATGGCCTGAAAAATTCATTATATTTTTATATTTTTCTTGTGTGTACAGAGCATGTTATATTAAATTTTAATAAAAATTATTAAGATGGGAATGAATTTTTATTCTTATCAAGTGAATTTTTCTAACTTACCAGCTTGACTGCAGCGGTAAGAACCTTCACGATACCAAATTTGTAATTGATTTTTCAGTGAATTGTCAACATGTACAGCCCAAGTCGCTGTAAGATCAATGGGCTTAACATGCATTGCAGTGAGAAGCAAAGGTGCACACAGCCTACCAGCCTCACTCCAACTGCTTTGTTCACGTTGTGTATTTTGCAGTAACAAGCATGCCATATGAAAGTGTAACTGACCCCACATGTGCAAGAATATACTTTCTGTCACAGAAGGGTAGCTTGAAAAGCTCTGACCTTTTGCTTCAAATAAGTGCTGGTCAAAACTGAAAGAAAAACAGATTACATAATATTGCATTCAATAATCTTAAAAAATTTGACAAAATGAAATTTATATTATGAGATATGTAAAGAAATGTGATTCAAACTTACTTATAAACTGCTTGAATAGCATCAGAAGTCTTTTTAAGTGTGCTACCTTGCTCTTTGAGAGCCAAAGCTGCATAGCGTTCTAATGATGAAATGTATGTAATCCAAAAGTTCCAATTTAATTGTCTACTGGTTTTACATTTTAAAAATAATTCACACAGTGCTTGATACCAGAGCATACTATCTCTATGAAGATTTGTAACTTCTATTTCAGTAGCATGCTTATAAGCATCATCAAGTTTATTTTTTTCCATATAGTGCTTTAAAAGTTTTACTCGTAGATGAACATCATTTGGTCTAGCTACTAATTCCGCTGTTAAAAAAACATTACTTTATTAGAAAATTGTTAAAAATATAAAATTAAACAAAGCTAAAAACACTTTTATTACATTTAATTAGTCTTTCTAAGTCTTCTTCGCTATTTGTGGGTCTTTCTATTGACAAAATTTTTTCTTTCAATTGAAAAACCACTTTATGACGAGGAAAAAGTTTGTCAGCTCTTTCTGACCAGTATCTGGCACGATTAACATCGATTCCAACATCTTGATCTGCCAGTAACTCACATACTGTTGAAAAAGCAAAGAACATAATATTTGGAAATAGATCACTCAAATTGTTAGAACTTTAAATATATTAAAAATTTAAAACACAAATAGTTTACTTTTTAGAACAAGGTCTTCTTGTCTTCCATCAAGTTCAAAAGCAAATTTGTACTGAACAAGGGCAGCTTCTTTTTGCCCAAGGGCCTCAAGAATCTGGCCCATGAGTTTGTGTGCTTTTGTTTCTTTGCGTGCTTCCACATAACGTGAAAGGTAACGCCTGGCTGATTCATAATCGCCGACATGATAATATAATTCAGCTATTTTATAACAACGCAAGGTTCTCTGAAAAGAAAATAGTGTCTATGAAATATTACACTTATATGTGGATTTTTTGGAGCAATTAAAGTCTCAAAGATATGAAATAGACCTTGGACATCTTTTGAACACAAAATCAATCATACAACTATATAAGACTCAGTACTATATTGTAGGGATAGAAAGAATCTAATCTAATTTGATGGTTCAATATAATCTGTTTGAAATAGCTGTACAAGCAAGTAACATCTGGTAATAATTCAGTTTTAAAACTAACTTGCACATTCAAGCTACTGATTTCTTGTATTGACTTTAACTTTGACCTGCCACTTTATCAACTTTACTCTAAAACTGCAATGGAACTCTTTCAAGTATAAGCATCAAAATTCATTTTGGAGTCTTCTGACCTAAAGCAAGGAAAATTCAAAATACCTCCCCCCACCTGGTTGAATTGGTCACAACCAGCCTTATCTCTACCTTATCTCAAAGGTGACTCCTACAAATGCTTCCTGGAACCCGGAAAAAACATCTATTTTCCCCCCGGTCTTGCCAAACCACGCGTCACATTTCCCGTGAAAATCGCTCTGTTTTTCTAGAGCATACATTACGCACACACACGTACGTAAGTATACGCAAGAGCGCGGGACAGACATGAGCTAGCGTACGATACTACATAATAACGCGGCCAGTGTCTCATCTTCTCTCCCTCTTCACCTTACGCTTCTGTCGGTCCAACGTCCGAATTTGAAAATAGCCCTGACGTTCCCAGGACGAGGGAGTATACAATTCCTGCACACCTCAGGGAGCAATTTGCGTGCCCGTTGTACCTCTCCCTCCCAAGGGCATCAATAGACGCATCGGGAATTGACTCACCTCGTTCTCGTCCTGCAGCTTGCGAAAGATGTCCTGCACGTGGCGGTCGACGTCCTTCTTCGTGCGGAGCATCCTCGCGTTGTCTTGATTTTTCACGCTCGCTGTGACTGCGACTATATATACTGCTGCTCCTGCGTTTCTCCTGCTTGTGTGTGTAGAAAAAGCGCGGGCGCGCGCGCGTGTCCGCCGTAACCTCGTCGCCGGTCGACGATGCGCTACAAGACCTCGCGGCGGCGGCCGCGGCGCATAATACCTTCGATCTCGTAGACTCCTCTGTACTCTCTCACTCCTCTATATATCGGCGATGAAGCTCTCCACCAAGATTCGCTCGCTCGGCGACGACGACCGAGAGATGGGACGAGAGAAACACACACTTGGGGAGACGCACTCCTATACTCTCTTTTCTTCTCTCGCCTCACTCTTGCAGGGGCCGTTACGCGTGCGTGCAGCGAAATATCATGACGAGGTGGCGATCTCGCGCTGTATTCGGTGCGATAGACGTATATATATGTCTATATAAATATATACGTGTGTGTGTGTGGGCAAGGGCGCAGGTGAAAGAGTGTGAAGGCGCGCGAGCGCGCGGGCAAATCCGGCAAAATGCCGTGGCGGCGCGCGGGGCACACGTGGATTCGCCGGTATCTGACGGTCACCCGGAGAGAGGTAGGATTTATATGGAGTTTTTTTTATATTAATCGGATTAATTGTTAACATAAAGGTATTGGAAAAACATAAGGTGAATCGAGATTCAACGCGTTTGAGAACTTGTTGATTAATTGGCATAGTACAACTCTCGAGTAGGTAAATATACGTATAAGTAATAATGTTTACACTTTATCAGTGTTCGATGAGAACCATTCAAGTATTTTTCTATGCTGTTATGTTTATTTACAAACGATTCATCGCCAAACGAAGTTAAATGAATACTTATTGTTTTACAAACTAAATTTAGAACGATTAGCAAGTTATATCATTCATTTTATCAACATACATTACGTAAAGGTTTAAATTAAGTCATTGTAATAAAAATCCTTCTTATAACTTGTATATGTATCCTATACAATAGGACGCTAAATTACTCCAAAGAAAACCAATGACCTTGTCAATCAACACTAGTGTGTCCTACTATCCCCCAAAGATACGGAATACCATCGTAATTTAACTCCAAACAGAAACCCAAAGGTACATAAGTACTTCATAATTAATCTACTTATTGCATTTGCAGTTCGAAATTGCTAAACTTTTGATAAGGACAATAATATTGACCGCTCTGTAACCGTAATGCTCCCGGTCACTTGCGAAAGATGGTGTTTCGCAATTTCGCGAAAGCAAAAAGACGAAAAGAGGCGCAACCACGCGAGCAAATAATCGAGAGCCGCTGCCGGCATGCGCCACGCGTGCTGTGCTACGACAATGGCGGGATTTTGAAATGTTCTCGAACACGCCGGTATAATCCGGGGACGCCATCTTGGATCGAACAGGAGCGCTGGTTGTCAGACCTCGGTCTACAGTTTTTAAAATTCAAATTGTAACGATGTTATTTTTGCAAGATGAATGGATAATAGGTACTGTGGCAGGAAATAATTATGAGGAATCTTTTTGTAATTTTAATTATCGTGAGCTTGTTGTTTTGTAAGTCGCACATATAATTTGATGACATTCTGAAAAGATAGGTTAACCCATGGCCATGAGTCATACCTACATGCAAGTATCTGAGAGAGGTATCAGCGTATCAGCGATGAATTCGTACCGCTCGAGCGGCTCGAGGTAAAAGGTAAAGGTAGGTACCTATACCGATTAGTGAACGCTTTAAAAATGTGGTACCTATTAGGAAACAGTTTCGTAAAACTAAATATTAGAATTAATAGTTAATCAATTACTTAAATATACAAATTTTCTAGTTTTCTACGTTTTACTACAGTATATATAGAAAGTATTATATTTCATTCCACAAAATTAAAAAAAAAACTATTTTAAAGATGCCGTTTCAAAATTCATGTAAAATACAGCTACTGGAATCGTAACAGTTGGTTTTTACGGTTGACGGTTTTCAACAATTTTTTAATGTTTTAACAATTTCTCGAAACGCAAAATAGTTTACAGGTCATACTTATATCTAAAGATATTTAATTTTGTAATATTAGCTACATTTGTTTAAGCGTAGCTCAAACCGTATAGATAACATCGATACGGAAAATATAATTTATTTATTTAATTTTATATTTTTTTACATCAACGATAAATTAAAAATATTTTAGTGTCAAATATCTCCTTTCACTTATTTATTTCATGAAAAATTTTTTAATTTCAAATTTAGTTCATGATAATCAATAATAAATCAATAAACGAATTCTTCTAATACTTGTCTTTTCTGACAACTAACACACACCACCTGTTTTATCGACAGGACATGTAAAAATAATTAATATAAAAAAAAAGAATAGTTACCCTGCGTAATCCGGTAATACTGCATCGTTGTACAAAGTTTCAAGGCAAAAAAACGAGGACACCTTCGTTTATTTCTTGAACGAAAATTCACGAAAATTAACGAAATTTTATTCCCAGAATAAACAAAGGTGTCGCCGATTTTTAAAGTAATGAAACTGTGGTACAACTATGTATTACTGAATTACGCAGGGCACTTGAATCTGTTACAGACGTAAATCACCATTCTTTGTTTATATTAATTATGTTTACATGTCCCACCGATAAATTAGTGTTAGTGAAATAAAGTGCGACACCCCTTAAGAATTTTGTTAAAATATTAACATTGCCTTCATTCCACAACCCCCCTTACAGTGAAACCTCCCAAAACTCGTCATTACACCAGCTCAGTACGTAAGGATCTCGTTAAAGTTATTGGGGTCACCGGTCTGGCACATGCGGTACCAGTCGGGATCGCGCTGCAAGCTCGAGGCATTTCGCCTGTAGAATGACGACTGTATAACGGAGGCGGCGCCGTGGCCGACGATGCGCACCGGCGGGTAGTCCTGCAGACGCCAGCCGAACTCCCAGCTTGAGCAGTAGGGAAAGTAGAAGCGGTCCTCTGGTTTCTCCTTGTATCTACAAAAATGATCGGCTCGTCATTTTCCCGCAAAAATGACGATCCTATTAGGCGCTTTATTTAGAAAGATTTTTATTCGTAATCAATCCCACTATTTGTTAAATTTTATATTGTTTATATTATTTATAATTTTAAACTAAGTGAAATCAATGAAAAGTTTAGCCATCTGTTCATGAGCACATATGTTCGGTAACTATAATTGATCAAGGAAAAGTTCCATTTCACAAAGGAACTCAATGGTAACAAAAAATTTTGGAGCAAGCTCGTATAATTTACAAAGACTTAATTCTTTTAACGATTTTCCAACTTTTACATTAACGGCTTATTCTCAGGTTTTACCTCTCCCTCAAATAATCATTCTTGCACCGAAAGGTCTCCCTCTTGGGCTCGTAAAGAATGCCCTTGACAGCCGGCTTGATCGGCCTCATTAGCTCGTAGTTTGCGTCCTTCCCTTGCGGCCTCCACATCGGCAGCGGCTCTCTTTTAACCTAAACGACGTCAACCCTCATTTCAGACCAAAATAACGTGACCCATTAGCATAAGTAACATGTATACACCAACCGTCTCAACCGGAGCTTTTTTGTTCTCGGCGAGCTTGCGCTTCTGGAGCGTACTCTTAGCCTTCGGCGAGAAATCCTCTAAATGGAGGTTGTCGTACAGCCGCTGCTTGTTCTTGATGAACCATTGGTTCTTTAGCAGCTGCTCCTTTCGCGCCCTTTCGCGGTGGAACTGCTGGCAGCGCGCGTCGCACACGCCCCCGCGAAACTTGGACATGTCGCTGCGGATTTTGACCTTTGCGGCTTGGGGTATTTGTTTGTGTTATGATAGGTATTTACGCGGTTTTGCGGTCGAGAATTCACGATGATTATTTTGGTCAGTCGTTTGTTTTTGAGCTAATAACATTGGTGGTGTATACTGGCTTCATTATCGTGAAATGATTTTATTTTTAACTTATCCGTATATACTTACTTAAAACTTTTCATTTCTTGAAAGAATATTTTTTAAATGATTTTTATTTCAATATTGGTTTTATTTATTTATTTTTTTTGTATAATATATAATTGAAAAGAAATATTAATAATTAAATTTTTTTTTTTTAGCAATAGATGAATAAACATTGAAACTTTTTAAATAAAATACTAAGATACTAATAATAATTGAATTGTTGTATAAAATTATTCAAAAAGAATAAGCTGATTGGCTTAAATATCTTGATTGACCAATCACTGCTCCGATACAATGCACAGTGAGTGCACGTGTGTATATAAATATAAGTACCTATGCAAGAGCAGACAACAATCGTGTAACCAGAACACTACGAAAAACGTTAGAAAATAAATTATTTTTGTAAGAACTAAGTAATAAACTTCGACGATGGAGGCTGGACCTTCGTGTTCAAAAGATGATCAACTATGTAAATTGTGAGTAATTATTAAATGATATATTTTCATTAGAGAATAAATGAGTAAAATATAATTATAACCTATATTTCATCTTAATTTTGAAATGTTATTTTGATAATTATTATTATTAATATGGTTATTTTCTTGAGTAATGTAAATCGAAAGTGAACAAATAAAATAATAATAAATATTTTAATATAAAAATATAAATATTCATAATTCTTATTATGCAATATTTTAAATAAGTTATCAACTGCAAACTAATGCTTTTACTTTTACTCATCAAAAGTGAATTTAATTTTGTTAACAAATTTAATACTTATAATATATTTTATTCTGTTTAGATGTAATGAAAATCAACGCCGTTATATATGTCCAAAATGTGGAATTCCATACTGTTCAATCGATTGTTACAAGTCAACAGCTCATTTAGAATGTTCAGAAGCTTTTTATAAAAAATGTGTAGAAGAAGAATTACAAGTACAACAACAAGATTCTGGAATGAAGCAAAAAACATTAGACATACTTCAAAGGATATACAATGAGGATGTAGATGAGGATGTACTAAAAGAAATATTACAAGAGAATGAAGACTTGGATGAAGAAGTAGAACTTGATTCAGATGATGAAGATGTAACGTTTTATTGTGAAATATTTATTTTTCGTCATTTTCACTATTTATAAAATAATTTTCTTACAGGTTCCATCTTTAGAACAACGTTTAAAAAATGTTAATTTAGATGATGCAGATCAGCTGTGGTCTGCTTTAACTACAGATGAAAGACAAGAATTTGAAGCATTAATTCAAAGTGGAGAAGCCTCAAAATTGTTACCTTCCTGGTCGCCATGGTGGTTGTATTCTTCAAAGAAAAAACTTGTAGAAGATATTACTAAACAGGATAAAGAACCAGCTTATAAAAATAGTTGTCCAAAAATGTTAGACACTCCAGCGTTGGAATCACTAACCGTAAATACCGTTAAAGAAAAATACTTTTTCTTAAAATTGAGATATCTGAAAAAAAATTTTCCATTAACTTTTATTTTGAAATTTCAGAAAGTATCACCTTTTATAAGGTATAGTGTAATCAATGCTGTATATTCCTATGCATACAGTGTTTTGTATTGTAATGGAGAACACCATGCTACTCCATTAGATGCTGTTTATATATTTTTACGATTATGTGAAACTATAAGAGTCAATAGAATATTTAAAGACAACACTGCTGCAGTTGAAAACGTATTACTTGAAATTACAAATGTAATGATAATATTTTCAAAACAAATTTCATGTAATTGATGACAATAAATTGACACTAAATGTAATAATTTATAACTTCTAGTGTGATGCACTGTCTGGAGATCAAGAAAGTATTACTGGTACTAAAGAAGCTGGTGATTCAATTTTAAATGGTCCAGAAGATGAAAATAAATCTTTTTATATACTTACTGCCCTGTCTGATCTTCATCAGTTGTTACATGAAGCTAAAAAGGAGATTTCCACTAAGAAGTCAAAATTAGCAAAAAATGAATTTAAAAGCAAATTTGAATCAGAAATTGATTTAGGATCATATGAAGTAACTAAAAAGAATCTCACACTGCTTCTGAAAAAAATTGAGTTTTATATAGCCTGGTTGAAATCACAAAGTAAAACATATGATATAACAGAAGGAGTAAAAGTGTAAAGCAGATGTAAATATTACAATGTGATATTTTTTTGTACAATAAATTTTGATAAAAATGAAAGTAATAAATATTTATACAAAACATAATAAAGATATTTATATAGTATTTTGTTTTACATCGTTGTTATTAACAAAAGTTAATTTAAAATGAAAGCATATAACTTATTTATTATTAAAGTATAACTTGAATTATAAAAAATTTGCAAGATTAAAAAGCAAATAGATTTTCGGAAAATAAATATAGATGTATATTAATTTTTTAATTTATGTAATTCGTATAATTATTTTATTTACATTATTCTTACATTTCATATGTTGCGCTACGTTACTCTTCAGCTCAGCGTGACTTTAGTACATATCGTAATAAAACAATAGTAACTTAGTGGGTGCACGGGCCGTTAAATATGTACATACATATTAGATTTTAGCATCCTTTTTTTTTCTTTCCTCTTTTGACTCATTAACGACTCCCTTGCTAATGATCCATTTGCGATGAGGTTTGTATCAACATAGCTAAAATCGATAGACGTATCGAGACAAAAAAAATTATTTATAGTCATAGGCGATGTACTCCGTATTTTATTTTTACCCATATACACTTTTTGTCTCTTTATACATGTACGTACATCGTTGGTGAAGAGCTTAAAAAAAAGCAAATTTCGTTTATACTTGTACAAAATTATTATTTTTCTTCTTATATTAACACGTACCTATTTTTAAGATCAATGTGTTCTTCGTTTATTTTTTAAATCGAAATTTTACATTCTAAAAATAAATATAAAACTCGTTTTTAGATCATATAGTATGACTGGAAATGAAGCATTCATTAAACACACTAAAACATTCATGAATTGAAATTTGGAACTATATTGACAACATATTTGGCACTATTTTATAGTACTCTGGATTTTTGAATTTACAAAGTATATGCAGAAGCGTGAAGAAATGAATTTGAACACATAAGAGACATTCAATCTGCAATTGTTCTAAATTTGTGTACATTCATGTAGAGACGAAAACCATGTATGATAAATTACATATAATTATACATAATTTTCTTTGTTGGATACATGGAAGGATTACATACAATAAAGCTTATAATGGATCATCAACTTCGATATAAAGGAAATGGCCAGCATTTTTCTCACGATGATCGAATGGAAATGAAGACTAAAGACGTTCAAAGTGTTTATGGCGTGAACGAAAGAGCTCTCACATGATATTACTCCCTCTTAAAGTCAACATCATATGTGTTTGACTCAGTAATCACAGCCATAGGAAGCAATACTGTGGAATACAGTGAAATATATAACGTTACTAGTCGATGCATGTTAAAAAAATGTCAATGTAGAACAATATGAATTCCAAAATCGGATATTTTCGATTATTTTAGTTTGCTGGAATTTCGAAGCACTAAATTTTTTAACTTTGTAAAGAATCATATTATTAACGATAAGAAAAAAAAACAAAGAAATAAAGGATCACGCACACAGTGCATGGAAATCGGCAACCAGACGAATTGTCTAAAAATGAAATATGTTGTAGTTCTAGAGTTCCCGAGCAAAAACTTTCACGGGCCCGGGACCGGAAAATGGCTAATTATTCGGTCGGATGCCGATTTCGATTCACTATGTGCGTGGTCCTTTCTTTTGGAATCATATTCGAGAATGAAAAAATATCTTAATTCTTAAAATTTGAGATTAAAATAACGAATTTTTTAAATAAATAAATTTTCAAAAATATCCTCTATTGTAAAATAGTCGAAAATATCAAAAATTGGAAGGAATTTAACAAATTCTTTTTAAAAAGATATTAACATAATATATAACATTATTTTCTTCATAACAAAAATTTTATAATACGCGCTTATTCTTTCTCAAATTAATAATGACGTTCTGGCATGCGTCCCACTGTCAATCTTAAACTGGCTTAAACTTATTTTACATAGTTCTTACACGGGCTGGTATTTGACAATCGCTCGACGATGTTGGCTTAAACATCTCTATTCTTTACGTATTTACTTCGTTCTTCTATTACAGCTTGTGTAGTGATAAGCTCTATAAAGTCCCATTGAGAGTCCAAATTAGAATGTGATGAACATTTAAGCTGCTCACTCATTGTGAATCGATGAAATGTTACAGAATTATTCCCTGTCATTGTATGTACTTGGATTTTGATACTTGAAATAGTGTCTTTCCATATTTAGCACTTATATAGTTAGTGTTACGGTATGCACAGTAAGTGTTAATTCATTCTATTACTTCCTTAAAAAATATGAATATTCTGTTAAACCAAAAATTCAAGTAGAAATGTTTAATTTCTTCTGAAATGAAAGTTCTAAAGGATATAAATAACAAAATGTACAAAACAATTGAATGTAAATATTGTAAGAAGTCCAAAAAATTATGATAATTTAAACAATAAATAATATACAATAGTATATAATAGTATGATCAAATTTTAAAATACTTTGAGTGTATAGTAGAACATTTAATCAAAACAAAAAGTCAAGAGCGGTTTCAATATTCGATTCGTATGTCTTTCTTTTTTTACAATCTAAAGAATATTTTGCAAAATACTGTAAGAATCTTCTAATTATACAGTACAGATACCTATTGGCGACTGCTTCTACAAAAGTGGCTTTAGTATAGTTTACAATTTTCAAACTAATTATAACGCAAGTTGCTGTTTATCGTTGACACAATGGAAATTCTTTGAATCTCTATTAAACATTTATAAGTGACGCGGTCTATCTTTCTAATTATTGTTACCATTCTTATAACTGTACAATGTAATTTCTCCTACGTCATACGTGTCATTGATGACTCTACAACAAGTCTTTGCATTTACAAAGCCATTTACACCGGATAAAATTTAATAACAATTATTGTTTTATCTTTGATACTGCCGTATATGCAATATCGACAAGAGGTTACTCGATCAATATCTTTGTATCAATTTTATTTAATTCGTAAATTTCTTTATAATCTAAAAAGCTTCTAGAAATGATTTACCAATAGTACGTATCTTTGATGAAAAAAGATCTTTTCTTTATACCTTTTTGGGGTGGTGATTTGAACACTGATAACAATAATCAGCCTAACAAAATATATCAGCAAGTCACAGCGTAAAATTTTTTCAATTCCATTCCTGCTGATGATAAAGTTATTTCGCATTCAGCGAGTCGTAATGTTACTTAATCGGTACGATAAAACGATAATTTTAAGCTTATAATTTACTGTTCTTATCTGAAAACGAATTTCTTTAGAAACTTAAATCTTCGTCACTCTCGTCAATTCTCCAGCTCAAAATCTACCTTTTGATACTAAGAAAAACTTTAATTAAAAAAAAAAAAGAGAAAAAAAAGAGAAAAAAGTTACAAAATACGAAAGAAAGCTATCGTGAGTATCGCAAGATCAACCATGAAAATCTCCTCCGAAAGAAAACAATTTCACTCTCGGACATAACACATGCCTTTATTTTTCGTTTGTTTTTTTCTAATCTTCCACCTCTCTCCTATTAAATTAGCCGCGAATAACCGTATGTACCTCTCCACCTTTCGTCTCACTCCTTGAATTCATCGATTACATAGGACAATGGGGCAATAGTAGCAGTGGCAATAGCCGCGCTTGAGAGGCAACAATCGTATGTACACGCACGTCCTCATAGTCGTCACCGTTGTCGTTATCGTCGTCGTTATTATTATTGTTCTATGAGCACAGACGTCGGAGGTTTCTGGTTGAAGTAGATGCCAGCTCCTTGAAAGCTACTGCTAGTGGCAGTGCTCGCGGTAGCGACGCTCGGACTCGCCGTAATCGGCGCAGGTCGTGAACTTGGTGCTGGGATGGTGCAATTTCGATCCTCTGGCACGTCCAGCGTCAGATTCGAGTCGTCCCGTAGCAGATATTTGAAGAGTTCATATCTGAAATCGGAGGAGAATGTCGAGGATTATCTTGAAGAATGGGAATACAAAAAGTGTTAAAAATAATGAAATGTAAATAAATTTTCGGTAATAAGATCTATGTTTAAATATTATTGCATAACGTGTATCGTAATATTATACAAAAAGGATGTCATAAGATCCTATATTTATCATTTTATCTTTGAAATTGTGACTTACGCGAATTCTCTTTAGAATGAAGTAATTTTTATTCCATACCCTTGATTAATTTTTTATTTGATAGACGCGGCTTTGTTTAATACTGAAAATTATACGTTGCGCGTTATAAGTTATAAACACAGATAAATTCTTATCGAAAGTACAATTATACAAACGTGCAGCAATTAGTAATTTATCATTATTTTGATTTTCATTTCTTTTTCGTAATCACTTTATGTCATAATAGTAAAGTTTACCGTTTATATAGTTCATAAATCGTTATCCTCATCAAACATCAACTTCTCCTGCGATAATTTAAAGAATATACTATTAATGATAAGATGTATCAAAAAGGCGATAGGAAGTTATCATTACCAGTTGATAATCTCAAAGTTTAATGATAATATTTGTTCATGACGCTCTCTTAAAATATTTCACAATTCGGTATAAGAATGAAATATCTCCATTATTATTATTATATAAATAATTCAGCATTCTTAAACAATTTAATCTGTTTATAAAATCTTTTCGATTGCCGGGTTGTATTTTCACCACGAGACTCAAATGTTTAACTAACGTTCACGAGCACATCAATTACAATCAATTGCAAGATAAAAAAGCCGATAAGCATAGACATTCGGAAAAAACATTCCGCAACGATTTGGCAAAATGGCATGATGAATTTACTCACGTTGACCAACAAATGGCGGTGGCTGGCATTTGATAGACGATCCGAGCGCTCAGGCCGCGGAAGTAGCCGGGTAATCCCCAGTACCTGTACACCAGACCGAGGGCGTCGACCATACCCGTGGCGCGTCCCCCGGTCACCTGTGTGTTTAGCAGCGTTTTACAGACGTCGAGCGGCATCGTCATCGTCGCCGCAACTGCGCCCGCCATTCCACCTGAAAGAACATTTTTATTTTTATTTATGTTGGCGTTTTATTTGAATTCCTTTTTATCAATTTATTTTTTATGTTTTTCAAGCCCATTTCTATTTATTTAACAATAATAATAATCAAAAGATAATTAATAAAATTTAAGTTTAGTAGTACATACCAGAAATTACGTGTGCTGTTGGATTATAAGTGCGTTGTGGATTTGTGATTGACTGTCCGAATTCGTAGGTAATAAAGTGAATGCTTTGGAAAGGCACGTTCATCACTAATGTCGTTCGGTAACTCCTATAAAACGCCGCGATGCCTTCTGTCGAGTACACGTGTTTGAAGCAGCCTATCACGGTTTTATACGGCGAGTTTGGCATTTGCATTCGCTGTTTCACCACTGAAATGAGAAAAACACAAAAACGCACTTAAATGATAGCATTTATTAGGTATAGGAAGTGTGATCGATTTAAAGAAATAATATGAAAATAAAAAATTATTTTTACATTTATAAATCTTGACATTGTAATAATTGAATGTTTTAAGAATATTAAACTCTTTGGACTTGAGAACAAATTTTCCAAATTATGAGAATATTTAGTTTTTAAAATAGAAGCACCTCATGCTTGTATTAATTTATGCTTCTTCAATTTGCTTTTCACATTACCTTTAACTGTATAAATTAAATTGAAAAAGTGGAACACAAGTTCCAGCACCAAATATCACGTAGAATGGGAATTTCATCGCCATCATTTGATCATGTTTTTTCTGAAATTTGTAGGCATCTTTTGTTATTCATACAGGAATATAACATTAAATATCAACATATCCTGTCATGGTCATCAAGATTTCCATAAAGTAATACAATGTCAAAAGTAAAATAAAAGTTTATATTGAATTGGGCTATATTTTGCAAAAATGTTATAATTAAAAATTACATAACTAATGGTTTGATGGCTCAGTAAATGAACAAATATATAACTCCAATTATTAGGTACTAAAATATTAGTATAAATATTGTTTTACATTTATTTCAAAATGATTGTGGATAATTTAGATCAGTTTTAAAATGAATAAAAGGGGAACATCCATAATTAATTATTTGTCAACATTTGATTCAAAATTAAAACCTTTTTCTTTTAATGATATTATTGTGCATAAATTTTTTTTTTTTAATTTGGCTTCTTTTTGTAAAGCAACTATTCAAATTGTCCATTTTCCAAGGCACTTACCCTATAAAATATTATACAAATAAATCTATATACCTTCAGCAGGATTCATAACTCCATCATGAAGAATTGTAGATACAACCCCTGCATACGCATATATCATGTGATTGTTCATATGCGAAAAAAAATTGTTCTGTGGAAACGCCTTTGTATTCATCATTTTTTCTTTGAGGAATTCATAACATGAAAAGTACATTGCATGTGCTGGACCAGCTCCAACAACCATTGCGCCGATACCTCTGAAGGGCCTGAAAATACCCTCCTGCCTCATCATGTTGCCAATTTCATTAAATATTGTTCCACCCCCACCAGGACCAGGTGTCAATATCTGCCTCCTTGTCTGTAAATTGGAAATATAGTGGTAAGAGAACACATTTACCTTTTAATGATATAAAAATAATTTAAGTCATAATTATTTAAGGAGTATAAGATGAAACAATTATTAAGTTAAACTTATTTTTTTTACTATGGGAATATTTTGAAGTCAAAAAGTAGTAAAACCCTTCAGTTGATATTGGACTTGTAAATGTCATTACAGCACTACATAACAAAAAGGCATATTTTATTGATAGAACTTATAAATCAATAGAATATAAATAAATTTGAATTGATAATAAGTTACATAAGCAATTGAATGAACTGAATATTTACCCCAGTATGTATATTTAAAAGAAGTATTATATGATTGTATAACAAAAGTGGTGATAAAATCATGTATTTCTTTTCAATTAAAGCTATATACAGTGAACATTTTAAGTGAAAAATTTGAAGTAATTTATATTTATAATTTATATTTATATATCACTTGTAGATTAATCATATTTGCAATAAAATGACTATTACTATTACTATTTTTAGAAATCTTTATATATGTACAGTAAACTTTTATATAAGTCTTGAATGTTAAAAATATAAACAATTAATATATATGAATTGAAAAAAATCAGTAAAATAATGTAAACCTTGCATATCTCTTCAGAAACTTATAATGTTATAATTAAAAAATAAAAATCTAAATAAAAAAAAATTCAATTTTTCAAATAAAATTAGGTTAAAAGACTTAAAATCATATCTATAACCATTTTATTGATTCTACAAAAACATTTTCTATTTTTGCATAATCTATCATTTCTTTTTTATTGTAAAAAAATTAAATAACTTGTGACCCAGTGCAATTCGTAAGGTAGCATTAGTACAGGTTGTGGTTAGCAGAGATTCAGAAATAGAAACTGCTGCACCGCAACTGAAGTGTTACATAATCTCTCTTGTTGGAGCACATGCTTTGATAACGCACACATACAAATATATAAATTGACACTATGTATTTGAACAATAAGAAAGATTTACAAGATTTTTCAGTATAAAAAATGAAAATCTTCTATTTTGTTTTAGCATTTCTATAGAATTATATTTGCCTAACAATAAATCACATTTTGTAACTCATCTATGAGTGAAAAAATACTCAACTAAAGAAAAAACATCTTTTATGAGTAAAAATTTTGCATTTGTGGTTTTTTTTCGTTATACTCTGTGATGATAAACAGGTTTTTCATTGTGTAGCCAAATGCTATACTTTCACATGTATACTTAACAATCATGCTTGCATAATGCATAATCATAGCTTAAAATGACTTTTGAGCTAGTTATATATCATGACAATAGCCCACTTTAACAAAAATGAGAAGAAACATAGTTGCATTCTTTTGCAAACAAAATTAAATTTATTGTAAATGCAAATAGAATTCTTATGACCTAATTGTGTGTCAGGCAAAAGTACAGATATGAGTTTTGCAAACCTAACCTCAAAACATCATCTGTCCATCAATAGCTTCTAAAAAACTTAATTTTAAATAATGACAGCTAAGGAAATCCCCAAAGAAAATTCATAACACAGATGCATATTTTCAAAATGTAATTCCCCAGTTGAACATTTCAGCGGTAAATCTAAATGGTATCCTCATGTTCCTAGAATGCAATGAGGAAAGTTTGCTCCATTCTCAAAGTTGGGTCATAAATTCAATTCTCTAATCATAATGATTATAGTAAATTCAGGGAGTCATTGTGACTGCTTGCTAGGTCTTTTAACCAAATACTATGAAGTAATTTATGGAAGCACAAGGTGATCTTGCAAAATAATGTGCAATTCCTAAAAAAGGAAATTTTGCAATTTTAGAAAGTAACATGCAATCCTGACAATTGGCTCCAATTTAAAAGAATGTCATATACATGTTCTTAAATTGCTGCAATATCTGCGATAAAACTCCCATTCCGCGTGATCAATCTAATGTATTTTAAAACTCATAGACAAGATCATTAATTTTCCAGCTGCTTTTTACAGGGATTTAAAGATCTACATTTCAGAACTTTCCTAGAAATCCATCAACTGTGATTCAGTGACCAAATACTCCAAAACCAGCCATAGATCATTACCTTGACACTGTCGACACCATACATGACACAGTGCTCCATGATTCCGGCACAGGCACCTGCCATCATATGTACATACACCGACTGCGTCGGCAGGCTCTCGTAGTCGTCTGCGTTCATCCTGGTAACTTTTACCTCCTGACCTCCAGGTTTACGCTGTTTTTCGAATCCTCCTCCGAGAATCTCCGTCCACTCCCTCGACACCTGCAATCAAGAATCAAACCCATCAGTCTCCTCGTCCGCATGTTCGTCTCAACAACTTCCTCCTACTGTCCCACAATCATCGTGAATCATACACATACAGCATACGCGCGAATATATCAAGCATCCATTCACTCGTGCGAAATTAACTAACGCCTATCAACAGCCATTGAGTCGTCGTCCCTGTCTCAACAACGTTCGTCGGAAGATGGAGAAATAAACGTACCGGGAAGGTGCGAGCAGCAGCCACACTCGACGAATCCGCCGGTTTTCGTATTACAGTGCGTCAGGAGGACTCTCTCCGGGTGTCTTGTAACAGACGGGCGAGATATATTATCAGCTCCAGTGGCTAACGGTCGCCGTGGGCCACATGTGATCTCGCGCCGCGCGAAAAACGCGTGTCTGCCTGCGCGCGCCCCTGATTTTTCCCGGCTTTCGCGTGCGTGTCGTGCAGGTAGGTGAGATATAAGTACGTAGATATATCGCTATTCTCACTTTCTCCTTTCACTGCAGGCAAGTATGTGAGTATATTCTGCGTGCAACCCACACACACACACCCAGCGATGCACTTTTATTAATTTCCTTCGCTGCACATTAAGCACGCGCACACTTGCAACTTATACGGCATGAACCGCACACTACTTATTTTTTTTTTCCAACGTAAGTAGGTACTTATATGATACCACCGCGCGTGCACTGTACTACTCGCTCATCTCCGAAGAGAAGGCGCATGGGAATAGTATGATAGCGAGGAAGAGAGGTGTAACGTGTAAGATGTAACAGGAATATGTGATACACACGCACACACACTTACACATAGAGAGATACGCACACTTATCGTATACTTATACAATATACTCCTCCGCGGCCGCGACGATGACGACGACTGGCTGGCCCCGCAGGCCTCAGCGGCACACGATCGGGATCTCCTCGCGCGCGCGGGCGAGAGCCGAGAGCGACGTAATACCACCGCGGCGTGCGCAAAAGCGGGAGGGGAGGAGAGAGAGAGAACGAGCGAGAGGAGGAGGTTAGGATTATATCGCGCAGGCGCCCGCGCCGCACCGCGATATTCGCGACCACGTGGTTTTTAACGTGCCACTATTACACACGTAAGTGTAAGTATAAAGTGTAGGTATAAGAAGTATGTATTGTACTACTGCTGCGCCTGACCGGACGGACGAATGGATTTCCTCGTTTTCACGTCGTTCGTTGATTCGCGACCGCCACCGCGGCTGTGCGATGTTTACACACTTGGTTGTATATGTATATATATGCCTACTTACTTTTTTCTCGCGGTCACGCGCTTGTTTTGTTTGGGTGAGTATGTAAGTATATAAGTACGCGATGAGATGGAAAAGGGAAGTATAGATAGTTGCCTACTCTGCAGCCGGCTAGGTATGTAGGTAATGTAACGAGATAGGAAGGTAAGTACTCCAGTTACCCACGGATTTTGTTCTAGAATATTCGCGGACCGGTGACGGATTATAGGCGAGAGTTAGTCGACTTTTTTTGGCCGCCTCTCAGCTTAAGTAAGTACCTACCGGCTTGCTCAAAATTCAGTCGTGACGCTGCTCCGGGACAAAAAGAAAACATGTAAAAAGTATGGAAAAAAGAACGTAGGAAATCATAATAAACCAGTTGGTAGAAAATAAACTAGGTATAGAAAACCGTAAGAAACCGTAGAAAACTGTAGAAAAGTGTTTGATTTCGGACAATTTGCAGTGTTAATTCCTACGGTTTTTTACGATTTTATACGGTTTCCTACGTTCATTATTTTCACTAAAAAAAATTATTATATATGCGAAAAATTTATGAATCGTAATAAAACGTATGAAAACATATAAAAATGCATTAATCCGTACGTAAACGTAAGAAAACGTAGCAAATCCGTAAGATTCTTTAAGGTGGTTTTTTCACGGGGATTCCCAGTCATTATCAGTGCTAAATGAAAAGGTTAGCTAAGATTAAAAAAACCATAGTTACTAATAATTATAGTTTAATCTAATAATAGTACACTAATGCTATCAATATAGTGTATTTAACATGACTAAAATAACTTTTTTTAACAAAATGTCGCTATTTTCGAAACAGCACAAACAATTATTGATAAACAATCCCTA
>UXGD01000196.1:0-80625 GCA_900474315.1 Torymus auratus | reverse complement strand
GTGCGGTCGACCCTCAGGCTTTTTCTACATTGTTGGACAGATACTTGCCTTCGGAGCGCTCCCGCGCTCCTTGATAGTTGAAATTTTTGCCACACTTATGTCATTAAAATTTAATTACCCACCGTGACTCATCACATATTCAGCCGATGCCGCAAACAATCACACGACCAACATTCTAAACGTAACCTTACGCACCGCAAAGCAACGGTACCTTGGAAACGCCTGCGACATATCACGAATACCGCTCGATTAATAACACAACACATCAGCTCGCGCGCATCGAAACAACCGCGTAACTCCCTCACTCGGCGGTCGCGTAATCGTTATTACGCGCGGTTGAAAAATTCGCTCCGCTCGGCAGAAATTCGAGCGCCACCATACAGCTCAGCACAAAAAAAAAGAAGAAGAGAACCGTATATACACACGCGACGCAAACTCGACATTGTTTGTCTGGCGCGGCGATTCCTTACTTTATGTATATATACACACATACGGCGCGCGATTGCATTGTCGACGGCGACCTACAAATCCTCGAGGCGTGCGGATTCGCGCGCGCCTCACATGTATATAATACGTATATAAGCGACGCGACGACTAGACGACGAGAGTATATGTAGGTACGCGACGGAAATGAATTACGTGGCGCGCAACGGATTTTATGAAGAGCGAGCGACGGCGGCAGCCGATTGTTCCGCGCAAGCACGCGTATGTGTCTAGCGTGTAGAGTACTTTGTGGGCTATATATGTATGTGTGTATGCGTGTAGTATGTAACCAGGTCAGTGGTCGCGCGTTGGGAACGCTTAAAGAGCGCGGCGGCGGCGGCGAGAAAGGAGTTTGCGGAATTGTAATGGATTATGGCACATTCAATGAGGGAGACTTTTTTGCGCCCGCTGCGCGTGTGCGCATTGTTTTGTTGGTTTATGGTATATCTATGTTGATACAGATCTACGTTTGCGATTGTGTTATTGTGCAACTGGTGTTCTCTTTTTTTGTCATGCGCGGCTTGGAGTGTTTAGAATAAAAATGATTTATACCGTTATGTGTGCTGCGCGAGGTTTCTTTTATAGAGTTGATACTACTTTTCAATGGTATTTTTTTAAATAGGGAGTCGAGGAGAATGGAAATATATATGAAAGACATGGTAACGCGACTTTTCTGTTGTAACATTAAAGTGTAAGCTAAATAAAAAAGATAATGGGAATTTAATTTGGCAAAAATACGCTATTATCCACTTAACTACGGGCGACACCTTATTAAACCGCATTACTCCAATTAAAGCGCGAGTATAGCCCTGCGCGGATACGAACCTACCGCACGTCGTCGCCAACGCTCCACCCACAGCAAAAAGCCCCAGAGAAACTGTTCTCAGAATGCACCTATTCTCCAGTACTAGCACCGAAAAAACTTAAAAATCCCCTGGAGCATTCGACGAGAGAAACCGGCCGCGCCGACAATACGCGCGCGAATTTCCAAGTGTCATCGTCGTCGGCTTTTCACATCTCGCGCAAAGAATCGCTCGCGCCGCTAAAAAGCCGCGGATTCCTCTTGGCGCGAGGGACAAATAGCTCTCCGCGGCGACGAGTATCAAAGAAGAGGAGCAATTCTCGCGCGTTCTTGCGCGCTCTCGGGTTAGCCGTGAAAGGGACCGCGTGGTATGTGTCTGTATATATAGCTGCACTATAGGGGGGTATAAGAGGATATAGGTCTATGTGTGTGTGGGTATGAAAACGTGAAAAGAGCCGCGAGGCAAATAAATCACTTTCTCGAACTGATTCTTCGGTCGATCGGTCGTCGAGAGAGGAGCTCTACGAGCTATGTAGCTCTCGGTTAGGAAATTCATTTTTTGAGAGGGAGATTTGTAAGAGGGAACGTGGCGAGAGGTAGATTCGAAAGTCGCGCGTATTGGTATAGGATTTTTAGGTTCGCGGTGGTTTTCGAAGTAGATTTTTGCGCCTGGATTTGGTTGTGTATTTAAGGGGTTTAGATAAATTTTGAGAATTATAGGTGCAATAAACAAAGTTTTAATATGAAATTATACTTTCTACTTTCTTTCGCTAATTTTGCATTTCACTTTCGTGCAATTAATTTGACCATATTTCCTACAAAATTAATGTATACAACTAACTATGTAACATAATTCTTGTATATATAAAGTTTAATATGTTGAATTAAAATAGCCGAAAGAATTATCACTACGCGTTAATCAAATTTCTTTCCACTTTAACATTATCAAATATACAGAAAATTAGCTGGAATCTTAATTCACAAACAGGCGAGAGGATTACAAACAAACCCGCGCTGACATACACACACACAGAGAGACAAGGCCAACTGAAATTTCACTCGACATTAAGCAGATTAAAACCTCCGCTTCCACAAACAAGATAAAAACTCTCTAAAACATTACCTTACTCCTATCCAGAAAAGACAGCGCCAGCTCGCACGCACAGAAGAAAAGGCAAAACGCGCGCGCGAGATAATCAGACTCGCAAATCGCCTCCGAACCCTTCCCACCCATCTAGCCTCGCCTGTGCCACTTTGCGTTCGCACAAAGCACGAATAAATTGAGCGCTCGAGTAATTAAAGTAGCGCGACACTGTGCTCTAAAAAAAAAACCAGCTATGTATATAACAACGCGAACACGCGACACTCGATACCTATATATTCACGCTTTCGTCGCTTTTCAAGTATACATAAGCGTAGCTGTGATATTGTAAACATACATAGAACCGCGCGTGTGCTAATCAGTGTATATTCCATTAGGCTGATTACTCGGGGGAGTTTTGTCGTGAGCGCGTGCGAGAGTGTTTTATGCTTCGAGGATCTGGCCGCGGCGGTTTTATCTGTCGCGTGTCGCCGTGATAGTATGCAAATGCGTTTTGAGTTGTTTTGGTTTTGGGTTTGGGAGAGGAGGAAAATGTTCGTGGGGAAATCGTAGGGCTGAGATAGACCAAAGAGTCGCGTCGTATAATTGTAATTTATTTGAGAGTTGATTAGGGCGAGAGATAGGTTTTGTGAAAGGGAACGTTGCTAGCGATTAATGAACGTTGAGGTTATAAGTGATTTCATTTCGTACTTTATAAATGTACATAGAATACACTATCAAAGGTTATTAATGTTTTTTATACCATAATGTACAAGACTTATTCTCATATAAATTACAGAAATATGGCAAAAACTTAAGAAAATGTATATTCAGCAGAACAATATACCCATTCGAGTTGTTATTTACTACAGCAGTCTCATTAAATCATTATCCAGCGATTAAAGATCGCAGACAATTGCGCGCCTTCTATATAAAAACCTCTAATTTATCGTTTAGCATTTTATAATCGACACTTTGAAAACCTGCAGAATCCACGCGCAGGTGTTAAACTGCTCAGCCAATAAAAACCTCATCATTGTATCAATTCCCAAGCCCATTATCTTATCATCCAATCTACCAGTCTTTAATACCAAATAGCTTACGCAACCACAATTACTCTCCCTCTACAACTTATAAACAAAACACATACATAGACACGCTCTCCAAATCATCAATTGTTTTGCCGGCAAACACCAGAAAACGCAATAAATTCCAATCGACGACATAAGAGATCGTTTCGCAAGATCTCGTTTCGAAAAAGGGTCAATCGAATCTTTTTTTCCCGCTGCACTATACACTCGCGCGTTGCTCGCCGCCATTGTGCATGCGCGGAACGAAATCGACTGGAGAGGATCGCGCGTATCGATTTACCTATCGCTGAATCGGCATCTCGCAAGAGAGAAAGAGAGAGACGGGAGCGTTAAGGTTTCGCGATGCATCGTACGCGGGAATGGGGAAAGAGAGCTCTCGCGAAACGTGAAAAATGTCGCTAACGGGATATAATGCGTTTGCCGGGAGAGTTACGAGGGTTTTAAACAAATAGATGGTAATGGGATTGTAAATAAGGTAATATGTTTTCAATGGGATGGCGATAAGTCACGGCTGATTGAGCGGAGCTCCTGCTTCTGTTGCTGTTTTGGTTTACTGATTTGAGGATTTGTTGGGACTGATGGTAATTGTGGCACGTTAAAAGTCAGATGTTGATTTTTTTCTTTAAGATTGAGCGAAAGTTATTTGACTTCATGTTTATTTATTTATTTTTTTTTATAGTTTTATATAGGTTGATTAAATAATTGCGATAACATATATAGAAATACTAAAAAATTTTATTGAAATATAAAAATATATAAGATAGTTTTTAATTTTTTAAATTTTTTCTGTTTCAGGTAAATATTGTTCTGTTTCGTAAAGAATGACATCACACCTATTCGTAAGTCTTTTTCATGCAAATCCATCATTTTATAAGTCAACGTTAAAAATACTCAGGGAGTGAACCGTTTGTATGCAAAATAGTAAATCATTGAAAATCCCCAGTGGAAGAAATATTTTTTCCAACGAATATTCAAACACCTACCAGTTCGACACGACAAGATTTACTGCGTCTAACCATTCAATGAACTACCCAAAAGCTACATTCTAACTCTCAACAACATCAGTGCACCTAAATCTTGCCCTACAAACTTTCCCAACGTCTCCTCTATACGCTTCAATCTCCTCAATACCCTATACGAAATATATACATACGGTATATAATCGTATCACCGCTCTCTCGCGAGAAAGTCACGCGGCTGAGAAACCCTTTTCGGATTCACTCCACGCGCTCTTGCGGCTCGCTTTTTGCGTTGGCAGGCGGATAATCTCGAGTGCGCGATCGCGCATATATATATATGCTATACGCGATTACCACGCTGAACTCGACTCGCGTGAAGATCAAAGAATGCGGCGCTTTGATTCGCGTCATAACTTTTCGCGCCGCTCATATGCTGTGTCTTTCGCAACTGCTCTCTACTCTCGGATTGATAAAGTTTTAAGAGTATAGATAGCGGTGGAGAAGAGGAGCCGGTATATTATATGCGGGGAAAAAATTGAGTGCAGTCATATTTTTTGGGTCGAAGGAGGCTTATGGCGCAATTTGTTTTTCAGATTGCCGGTGTGTGAGAGATGGTTGTTTGGACGAAGCGGGATTCGAGTGAAGTGAATGAAGTATGAATAATAAATTTTTACTTCATTTTTTTATCAATGTCGAAGTTGTTTTCGGAATTAGTCATTTTGTATTTTAAATTTATAATACTTCAACAAAATTTATTGAATTCTTTAAGGAAGTAAATAAAAGTAGATTTAGATAAAAGTCCATAAATTAAAGTTAATCGAGAAAACGTATTAAAGCCCTGACAAGCAGATTAAATCCTCGTTATTTTGATTAACTCAAGTAACAACAATTCTCCGCGCATTACTGCCAACCCTCGCGACTGACGTATACGTGTGTGCGAGCGACGGCATCGAGGCCATTACCCGATTAAAATGCTATCGAGTCAAGGGTGCGAGCAAATGCTCGCTCGCTCGCGAATTGATAAGTGCATTGTTCCACATTACGTCAATTCGATTTCATCCGCGCACTTTCAAGGTCTCCGCGCCGACTGTCCATCCGACGTTCCCCTCCCCCGATCGATCGTGCGAAATCGCATTAAAACGCGCGAGTAGCGCGCATAGCCTCATTGGATAATCGCGAACAAAAAGAGAAACGTATACAAAACTCGCGCATCGTCGAATAATAATAATCTTATACATACATACACGAGAAATAATTGACCGTTTCTCGTTCACCGCGTTCATAAAGCACCGAAAGGTTATAACGAGCGGTTGATTTATGCGCGAGAGAGAGAGGCGCGAAGGACGAAAAATCCGCGAAAACGGATGTTCGCGGGAGCAAAAGATCTCTGTAGCGGCGCGCGATTGCCTTATGCGCGCGTCGGTTGGTTTTTTGTGCCCCATCCGCGACTTGCCTTGACCATTGTTGTGTTTCGCCAGCCAAGGAAGGGGTCTACCTTGAGAGTGAGAGAGGTGCGCGCAGCTGCGGATCGCGACGTCGATGATCCGGAGGCTCTTTCTCCTCACCGAGGGAAGGAGATGATAAAAAGGGGAGGATGAGAGAGTGGAGAAGGGAACGAGACAGAGATGAGAGCGTTGAACCTGTGGGAATTAGAAATGTAATTGATTGATGGGTTTTAGTGTCTGGGAGGTAACGAGGTTTCTAGTCTCAGTGCGTTTATTTGAGTATCTCGTTGAGAGAAAAATGTAAATTCGAAAATCAAATTTCAAGCGCGTGGTTATATTTGTTTCGTTAACTGATGGATGCGATCTTTCTAGCCAATGTAGCTTCAGAGATCGTAAAAGCGTGCGTATAAGTGTGAACAAACATTGTTATTCTAATCTTTTGGAAACGTGTGGAAAAATACTTTTGAAAAATATTCATAAGATACAATGGAATGTTACCTCATTATTAGCAGATGAAGACTGATAGAGTCAAGTGCTTTTAAAAATACATATATAACTATGTGCGGAGGTATATTCAAGGTAGTATTTCGTAAAATTTTACTGCATTGTTTTAACTTTTCTCTCGGAGATAAGGTGTTCTCATTGCTTTTTCATTCGTCTTTGTTAGTTTTCTCAAATACTTTCTTCACAACCGTTATTTATTATCTTTTTATGTTTTTCCCATAAGATGAGTCTTAGTTCCTATAATCAGCTCTGAAAAATAAAAATTCTCAATACTATCACAATACAATTACGCATCCTATAAACAAAACCTATCATTACGTATAACCGAAAACCTCTCATCCACCTAACTCTTCCTTATAACCGCAACGTAAACAAACAACACTTCCCAAAAAAATACACACATAAATCACACCTCTCACCACACCACACGTGCGCACACCTTAGAACAGCTGACAATATCGTTATCCCCAAAAAGCCTCACTCTCTCACGCGCAAACAGGATTTGCATCCTTTATTACAAATGCACCGCCCACTTCTAGTTCTTCCGCGCGTGCATTAAAACTTATCGAAAAAAAGAAAGGCTGCGCGTTGACTCACCTTGAAACACGAGTGAGTGCACTTTCGAATGTGCAGCGATAAGAAGAGGAGCAGCAGCAGCGGGTCCCCCTGGATTTGCATAATCGCCGCGCGAATTCGCCGTGGTAATGCTTCTTCGGGCCGACTTCCGGGCGAGGATGTTCCCTCGGGAGGCTTGAATTTCAGGTATATATATTATACGCGTGCGGCGTACGATCCTTTGCCGAAGACTTATACGTGATGCGTAATGCTATTGTAATGCTGCGCGCGTGCGTTGGATCGTCGAATATACTTAGGATTAAATGTTTTTTTTATTTAATATGATTATGATAAAAAAAGTTGAGTATTTTTTTTATATTTCTCTTAATAAAGAAATACAAAAATATGACTTTCTAAATAAACAATCCGTCATAATTTTCTTACAATCTTGTCCAAACATCAATAAATATTTTTTCACTATAAAATCTCTCGGATACATAACCTTCCGCATGCTGCCGCCACTCTACTATACCGCTATCATTACACTCATTAACTATTAACTTGGAAAATTAAACTCGAGATAAAACGAATTCCCATTCAATCAGACGAACCGACCAACTTAACTATCCCTATCTACCCGCATCTAAAAAAAAACAACCGAAAAAAAAATCACCGCCTCTAATGCGCGCATTTTCCAACCGCAATCACAAAAATACCCTCTCTCTCTCTCGCGTACACTCATCTTATCTCCGTTCGATTAAATAAATTGATGCAGCAGTAGCAGCAGGCTGTATACTCTCGTCCGCTACCGTACAGTACTTCGACTGACGGACAAACCGCGCGCCCCCCGTCATTATTCGCTCCCGAGAACTTTTCCAGCGACCGCTTTCGCGAGATAACGGTTTGACATTCCGCGGGCGCAGGCCCTAACGATACTAATGATTTGCACTGGCGGTGTAGCGGACATGTGTTTCAATTAGCGGCGTCGGCGCAGGGCGCCCCGAATGACGAGACGACTTTCGAAAGACGAGTATGTAGTGGAAATCCCGCGTCTTATCGCGTAGATTCGCGTGTATTTAAATTTCCCTGTTTCTCGCTCGAGTATACTATTCCGCGAATGCGTTGTTGTTGTGGTTATTCCTTCCAGCGTTTTGCGATAATGCATATGCGAGACGACGACGACGACGTAAATAGTAGCTATTTGTGCGTACTCCCGGGAGCGCGCGAGCTAAAATGTGGCAGCGCTCGCTGATTGCCAGTGCCATAAAGCTGAAACAAAAGAGTTACGAGCACTTTCTATTTTCGAGATGGAGAGAGAGAGAATCTGGAGTCTGCATCAGCGCGCAATTAAAACCACCGGACTTTGACTTTCGGCCTGAATTATCGTCATTTCGCGGAACGAAAGTTGAGGTTTGCTCCCGAGTGGATCCGCGTGTATAGTATATATACCTTGAACTTGTGGCCAAGCGAGCGAGCGAGTGAGTCTCTAGTCGGCATTCCGGAGTTTCCTAGTTCGCTCTATGTTATAGCCACTTTCGCGAACTCGGCCACCGTCGAGAGCTGCGTACTCAACCTTGCCATTTTTGGCCAGCGCTACAGTTCCAGTGTGTGTGTATATAGTTGAGGTTGACTTTTTATACACCGTGGGGTATAATTATCGGCTCTTTATAAGTAGATGTTATCGCGGGTATGTTGTAAATGACGCGCATTAATGGGGCGGTCAAGCGTTTTTCGATTCGGAAAAGTGTGTATGGGAATGCTGTGTATTTTTTTTAGCCTTCTTATAAGGTGCGAAGAAAGTGCGCGTAACTCGCGTTATTTGTATCATCGTATTTTGAATACATAATAATTATCTTATATATTTCTCCAACCTCATCACCTTAAAATAAACAGTTAATTAAACAAACGGACCCCCTATCTACGCTCTTAAAACACAGCCAAACCTACATTCTCATTTCAAACCCTAAAAAAATGAGCCCCATCCATCAGACCAAATTCATTTACCTTAATGAACACCCCACCCCCGTACCACAAATTTCCGTCACCCCACCCTCTCTTCCCACTTGTCCTTCGCGCCGTCTGCGGCCTGGCGCGTCTTCGCTCTTTAATAAGACCCCCATTAACCCGTCAGCGCGCGCGGTCTCTCTCTCTGCGCGAATTCCGGCTCTCTCGGCGCGACTCGATTGTGTCGGGAACTCTCCTCTCTCCCTCTCGCAGCACGGCCCTATCTGCCGCGACGATCTTGACCTTGGCCGGTCTGCTCCCCGCGAAGGTGATTGGCCTTCAAGGCCGTCGCCGTGGCGGCGCATCGGGGAACCATCGAGCGAGTGGAGGAGGTGGATCGTGAGAGAGGAAGCGCGAGCTGTGCGCGCGCAGGACGTGGGATGGAAAAATTTTATTGGGGATTAATAAATTGGGTTGGGTCACGGAGGATAGCCATTTATCAGGCCGCGGCTGCGGGGTATTAATTGGTAGAAGGTGGGTGGGTAATGAATTGAACCGATGATTGGTAAAAAATGTGTTGGAAATAGGTTTTATTGTGGTATAATAATGAGAGGTGAAATTTATTTCGCATTATAAGCATACATTTTTACAGTTTTGAAAGAAATTTGCCGTTTTGTGCGGAGATCTTAAATATTGAATAGCCTATACCTTTTTATCCCCATAAAGCATCATCCTAAAAACTACTAAATGTCTTTAAAACCAACACTTGCACTACCATTATATCCCTCCGTTCTCTCACATCACGCACCAAAACAAACCATTACAACCTCGAGACAACACACTATATACACCCCTCGTCTCTTCAGCGCGCCTCAAACTAGCGCATTCACTCTACTATACCTTCTGCGCTTCCCTTCCTCTCTCTCTCACCCTCTTTCGCACTCCGCTGAGCGTTAACATCTGCGGTGTGGCGAGAGCGAGAGACGCGAAGATTCGCGCTTGCGCGTATATATTCACAAAACGGAAAAAGAGAGGAAAGAGCGTGCGTCTGGAGATGTTATCGTCTGGTGCTCTCACCCTGATGCAGGTATGCGCGTGAGCGCGGTGCGAATAAAACGCGGGCACCAGCTGCTGCCTCTGCAGCTTTTCGGCGAGCGCCGTTTTGTTTGGCTTGGCTGTGTGCTGCAGCGAGCGAGATGCCTTTTGATGCTGCGGAATGTGGATTGCTTTTATCTCGGAGCTTGTGAAGGCATTGTTTTGTATGTGTGGGGGGAGAGGAGCGAGAGAGAGAGAGGTTGAATTTTTTATGAGGAGAGGTTGGGGTTGTGGCTATGGTACCGTATGGTGAGAGTGTGTGTATCTTTGGAGACGGAATTTATTGGGGATTCTTTGTTCTTTGATAACGGGGTGGTGTGGCTGGGCGTTAGTTGTTTTGGATGAGTTTGTTTGTATTTGGGAATTGAATGAGTTTGCTTTATGATAAAGCAGACGGGTGATTTTGATAATTAACGGTTAGCGCATACGTTTTCTAATCTACCGTAAATATACAAATTCCTAAATTGCAGTTGTGTTTTTATTAAGAACCAGGATTTGTAGTAACGTATTTTATAAGTTCATATGCTAGCCAAAATCCAGTTTGAAATGCACGCACACAGCAACTAAAAGAACAGCTAGACGCGCACTCTCTCTCTCGCGCATTCAGGAATCCTCGACTTTCGACTTCCTTATTATTTCTCGCGTTACAACCGTGTATACATACATGCACTCTCGCGCGCGAAGATGCGAGAGAGAATATGGCGCAACGGTAAAAGACCATTTGCTCATGGCCTATCCGCGAAACGACGACGCGGCGGCCGCGTGATTTACAGTCCCGGGCGCGGGGGAATCCCTTCCGCGCGGTCGGCGTTAGATTGACTTATTACGGCTTTTCGCGCCCGCGCGCGCTTACAATGGGCAAAAGGTTATACGTGTACTCGCGCCAAGTCGATTTATATACATAGGAGTAATACGAGTGCGCGTTATTTGCATTGTATGCGAGAACGCTTGGAAGCAGCGCGGCGATACCGACTAATCATCGGTGTCGCAAGGAGACGGAAAAACGGCTGAAAAAAAAACACGATTGAACCATTATGCTTGGAGAATGGAGCCGATAATGGTTAGGGAAGGGGGGATATAGTGCGCGGAGGGCGTTGTTATAAATATCCGTTGGGAGACCGTTGCCAGAGCGAAATTGTAGCGAGAGGCGGTCAATTTTCCGCGCTGACGGTGGTTTTCGAAAGATTTTGTAGGTCTGTGTGTATTATACCGGTTGTGGTGCTGCTGTGGTGGCTAATTAAAAGCGGGTATTTTTACGGGACGTGGTACTTAGTTTCGCAGTGATGAATGGGCTTGAGGTCGAGTGCAGGTATAATAGTGGTTTAGACGCGCACTGTGATGCAAAGTACTTAATGATGGGGAGCTGGGGTTTCGTAATTTTGATTTTGTTACGATTTATTTGTACAGAAATAATAGTAGATAATTGGGATAGTATGTTTTACGTTGAAAAACGTTGCAGAAAAAAGACAGAAAAATGGGCATGTGACGATATGGCGAATAGCTGTGTACGTATTACCAAATTCGGTGTAGCACCGATTCAACGTCGATTGAGACCTCAAAGTCCAAATTGAACGGATCCGATTACTCGTCCTGTCGTCGTCGACATTTTTCTCCTCTCGCGACATCCAACTTGAGCCTAGGTAGACGACGTCGAATCTTCCGTAATTTCTGTCAACTTTGCACACGCAAGCAGCTTTCCTTCTCCGGATAAAGAAGCGTAACTGCGCCAAGACACGGGCTATTACGTTGCATGCGCCAGTAAACTTTCGATCGCCGTGCGATTAACATCATTCGCGGGCGTCCATCACACACATACATACAGATATAACGCTGGCGAGACTCGTTACTTCATTTTCCCTTTCTTTCGAGACGCTTCTTTCAGTGAAGTGCGCGACTCGCGTAACCGTTGCAGACGATTTCGCGTGCTGTTGTCAGTTGCCGTTCTTTTTTGAAATAACATTTTTTCGCAATTGCTTTTCATTCTTCTCTTAATTATGGTGTTTTGTTGGTACCGAGGTATCTTTTTATCGGTGAAGTAAAAAGTTAAAGAAACTGATAAGTATAAATGTAACAAATTGTCGTAATTAAATTTTTAAGTCTATGTTTTATATGTTTTATTTATATCGCGATGTTATGACGTATGTTTACGTAATTAACGCGGAAGAAATCAATCAAAAGCCGCACAGAAATTCCTTTTACAAAACTGGATCGCGCCACGTGATAAATTTTAAAATCCGCAAACACCGTATATAGTCGAAACGCAATTACTATATATCCAGATTTGGTAGTGTAGATTTAATCTGCCATCTTTTATACATAAACGTTGCGCAAAACACTTGCATTTATTCATTTGAGAAATTAAAATCTTACCTAAACTCTCCCCGACAGACAAATATAACAAAGCAAACAACTACTTTTCCACACATAAAAAAAAATCGCTGCCCGCATGTAAATCAATGCAATTTAAAACTCTCTTCCCCACAAAGAAACTTCGACGAAATAAACGCATCAGCAATCTTCTCAAACTTTCCTTCTTTCAGGTTCTTCTTCTTCTTCTTCTCCTTCAAAAAGAAATCCCCGCAGTCTAATGCCTCTTGCACGCGCGAAAATTATCCCCCCGGAGGGTGCGTGCGCGAACCACACCAACAATCGAGGTCAGTCGGGTGATCGAACTATACGCTGCAGTCGTTATTGCGCGCGTATATACCACAGCTCTCTCAGCGTTTTCGCGTTCCCTTTATAATCTCTCCTCTCCACTCCCACGACCTCCGACACCTCGCGAGCAAGACGTACCTACGCCGCCGCCGCGGGAATCCTCCTCCGTGTCAATGAAGAAATTCGCCACGAGTTCTCACGATGTATGTCTATGTATACATCTTACGTAACGAGCGTTGCGAGGAGAGGGACCTTGACGATGTTTTCGTTTGTCTCTTGGTGATATCGGCCGCGCCTAGTTTTTCTTCTTTTTTTTTCGGCGAAGGCTTATCATTATATGTACGAGATATATAGTTTTATGAATGGCGCCTCTGTTCGCGAGGCGATTAGATGTTTACCTTTGGCTTTTACTTTTTATTGCCGAGGTAGTAGGTTAGGTGAAAGTACATAAAGGTATGAAGAGTCTCTCATCGAATTCGTTTCGCGCGCTGGGTGGAAAAGTCTACTCGCGGGAAACCGGCTATTACAATAAACCCGCGCGCGCGGTGGTTTTAATTATAGATTAAAATCGCATTAGTTTCTGAGATAATTGCAGACAGCGAGAGAGGTTAATGGAAAAATCCCCCGGTGGTAGTACATTGCTCCGGCGAAATTTATAGCCGCGGTCGTAAAGACAGCACTAATCATTGTCAAGTTCCTTATTCATCGAGAGAGAACCTTCGCGTATATATATATATATAAAACTTTGGAAAAAACTATCGGATAATCATTATCCTTGACTCCGTTCGCGAAACCTTTCCCTACACGTTATTTACAATCAACGGTTTTATACAACTTTATACCACACGACACAATGCACAAATCACACACATACACGCGAGCAGCATTAATTGTCGTGTATTCACGGCGATTGCATATTCATACCTCGACTCTCTCGCGTGCCGCGCCTCAAAAGCCCGCAGAGAAATCCTCGTCGTCACTGTCCCGGAAAAGCTCACTTCACGGTGCGGGCAAGAAAGTCAAAGACGAAGTACCTGCAGTTTATGGGTATAGGTACTGAACCCGAAGCGACCTTTGAGAGAGCGTGAGCGCATACGCCTAATTCGATATTAACGAGCGAAAAACGCGGAGGGGAATCGGGGTCGAGGAAATCGAGGCTTTTCGTGCCCGAGTCGTCGTAGTCGTCGTAGCGAATTATGGTTCAAGTTATATATATGTGAATGGGATTCGTGTATATGTATACGCTGCAAGGTGCTGGAGGGATAATTAAATTGTAGGTTAATACGGTTTGCCGTTATAGCTGTTGATGCGATACACTCGCTGGAGAAATTGGAGTTCGGAGTCCTGGTCGTTATACGAGAGTGTATTACAGTCGGATCGACTTTCATTGATGGCACCGGAGTGTTAATTCGCTAATCTATCTTTACGACCCTTCTTCTCTCTTTTCCCACAATCGCATTTACGAAAATTGTTTTGTCAATTTTTAACAAGTATATATATATTCTATTATGCACATCGCGTGCGCGACACACGAGAGCAGAGTTCAAAACAGCTTTATTATTCTGGTACGTCGCATTATACTCGCTTCAATTATCGTGTCTCGCGAGAGAGATCGAATAATATCGGCGTCCCAGCCTCTCGCGCGTAATTTACTATGCGCTTGCTCGGGGACGAAATAATAAGGGGGCTGTCAGACACGCGGGCGTGCGCGCACCGAGAACACGTCAAAAAGCGCGTCGGAAAGAGTGAGTTACTATCAATAGCGCCGCGCGCTCGGATTGTTTTCCTCTCTCGCGCACACGAGAGATTATACACGACGTCTCTGTCGCAATGTACAACCCAACGGTACACGAAAAACTGTATCTCTCTGATATCTTTATTAATAAACGTTAAAATATCGCGCGTAAGTTGCTGCATGTATACGCGTGCATGAGTGTATGTATAAATTAAGCGCGATTGGATTTATCGGCGTGACTTAATAAATAGCGCGGTGCGCAGGTACGTATATGCAAGCTTTTTTAGCGCAAAAATGCAAATTAAATAATATCCTCGCGCACTGCGCGGCCTAGATTTTATCAGACTACTCATGCGGGCCTGCGCTATAGATATCGGGTTACACGGAAAGTACATTACGCGCGTACAGCCGGTGGCGAACGACTTCACTATATATAGCTAGTTCGCGAAAAAGCAGGTCCGCGAAGTAGATCGGCGGCCGCGCACTCTATCTCCGATCTACTAATGTGACCATAAATTCCTTGAAAACAAACTATGCAAAAACCGCAGATAGAGCGACAAATCAACCGCGCGAGACAACTTCAATCATAAACCATACGTACGGGGCGAGTGTGTCCTATATTTACAAATCGGCGTGAAATTCGTTAAAGACCCTCGCGGCAACAATGGCATAGCCAGCCGCAGCGACGGTTTTTACGACCGTGCGGGATAATTAACCGGCTAATAGGGTTAAGTCGTTGCCGGAAGTGCAACGTCCTGTGGTTTCTTCATCTTGTTTTTCGCTGCGCGTGTGGTCGAGTACTGGAGCTGATATAAGTTTGATGATCGAAGAGGGATCGCCGCAACAGAGGGTTTAATAAGAGTGCCAGGAACAGCGGAGATCGTAAAATCCGCGGTGGTACCCAATCCTCGTTAAGAGAAAGAGGGAAGAGGCGAACTTTCTCGTCGATGAATCACCGGATTGTGTGTAATTTCTCTCTGTGCGCCGCTGCTGTGGGATGGGATTAAGTTATTGGATGTATAGACGTAGGGGGAGATCACGTCTGATGAGGAAAATCGAAGAGCAATTTTTGTAGGATGATATAATTAGATGGCGATTCTTTTTCATTGATAATTGCCGAGTATATCCACGCGATGGTTTTCATTTTCATCAAGTTTATATACACGGTATTTCTTTGAAGAAAAAAAAAATATTAAACTTTTCACTTAAGCAGACCGTTAGATAATTTGTTCCCCATTAGATCTCTAGCATCGTATAAAATTATAAACATTATATCTACGCGCGCAAAATGTATATGACTAATACCCCATATACCCTTGTTTTACGATCTTTCATCTCGTTACGCGAACTTCTCATAGACCTGCGCGTTGCGCATTTTATCTCGATTTGCCTATTCCGCAAAATCAGCTTACGCGCCGCGCGCGTATATAATATCCGCTTTTCCGCCGCTGCGCCGAAACGTCATTACGGCTCGATTGCTATCGCCGTATGAAATATATCTTTCTCTCTCTCTTCGGCTTCCTTCGCGGCTGCAGCAGTGGCCGATTATTAATCTACGCGTAAAAATTTTATCCTCGCCATTTTCGCGAGAGCCGCGAGCGTAAAATCGCGCGAGTTTTATGCGATTATCGGGCAAAAACGATCGGTGCGCTAACAGCAGCAGCTGGGTTTATTAATTCCGCGCGTATACGTAAAACTTCGGTCGCTTTTAATTCGATGATTAACTTTTCGCTTTATAACGGCGTATAGAGGTGTGCGTTTTTAATGCGCGAATCGCCGGCGGGTTTTGCTTATTGATTTTTTAAATTTGAGCAAGTCAAGTATTTTAATGGTCGTGTTTTATTGAAAAATTCAGCTTTATTTGTTGAAAAATATTTTTTCTTCAATTCTTTTTAATGATTTGACATAATGTTTCTTCAAGTATCAATAAATATACAGTTTCTACATAATTTAAACGCTAAAAATAAAAAATTATAAAGATTTTTATCTCCATATATCATACAACAAAGTTCTTTCCTTAAAATATATATCTTTCGTACATAAAAACATGTAACGCTTATCATCGTTCTTTAAAGCAAACAACACTTTCAAATCTAAACTCCTTCCCAGAACCAACCATATCCGTCTTGAAAAAACATAACGTGTATATCTAATCCATTTTTCCGCGCAAATGACGCTTATATTGTTTACATTCGATAATAAAGAGCTAAAGTTCATTCGCAAGGTTGCACCAACTCTCTCTCTCGCTCTACGACTTCTAGAAGAACGACCCTCGAAGAATAGCGTCGCGGGACACACCCATGAGGCGAACGGTTTTATTATCAGTAGGAGCAGCCAATAATTTATCGCGACATTCATTGTTACACTTATGCATGTTCTTGCGATATCGGCGCGCTCGCACAGGCTCTCCTTTATAACCGACAGTGGCGCGCGTGCGATTGTATCGTGACCGCGGCGCGAGAATTCGCGAGAGCCATAAATTAGCGGCCAATGATTGGTTATTACAAATACGGTTATCGGTATTTTTATTGGCCTCGCGTATATATATATAAACGGATGATAATGCGAGGCGCGTGCGAGCGAGTTTTTCTCGGCCGTTTGCCTTAATTAATGACGCGGCGCTGTATCTTTATGTTCCATCGATGGGTTGTTGCGGCGAGGTGAAAGAGTATAAGGGAGTAAGAGCTATGTAGAGGATAGATATACAGGGGGTTTTATAATTTCAAATTAGTTTTCGATTCCGACCTCGTGGTTTATGCATCGTAAGAGTATATAGTTTCATTATGCGGCGTGTATGATAATGCAAATCTTTTAATTAGAAAATATCTCGGTGATAAAATCTTGTAAAAAATTTATACACATCGATTTTGTATCTATATCTAACATTCTTCATAACCATTGTAACAATTCTTTACCTCACCCATCACCATTCTTTATTTTATATGATTTATATAAATAACTGCTTTTTAAAACACTAAGTATATACAAAACTACGCTCTCACTATAACACACGATGCGTCAGCAGCTCAGTGTGATTCACACGGCCGCGCCGCACTGCAAAAACTACTTATATCCACACACATAACCAAAAAAACCAGACTTATTACAAAACCATTGCGCAACACACACGCAGCAGGAACAACCGCTCCCGCGAGCCCAATTAACCCACTCCTCTCCCGGAGATCACCCAAACGCGCTAGATAAGCCCGACTGTATACTCGCTCTGCGACAAAAAGCTCTCTCGCTCATGCACCGCCTGGAAAGTAAACCTCATCGATATATATTCCCCCTCTGCTCGCACGTATATATACGTGTTCGCTCATCGCACATGTCTTTTTGTCCCCTCGCGCAGACCGGTCCACTACTGGTCTTGAGAGACCGGTCTCGTATAACTCTCCTCTCCTCCTCCTCCTGCCGTCGCTTCGCTCTTCCGGCTTGGTTTCTTTCTCGCCGTATGCGCGTGCGTGCACTTTCTCGATGACGAGTCTCTGCAGCAACAGCAGCATCGTGTATATATGCACACTAAGATGCTATCTCTCTGCGTGTGCTCGCGCAATGTCGCTCGGGATTTGCGTGTTGCGTGCGCGGCTCGTAATTTCCCTCCGCCGTCGAGCTTTGTTGTGGCTGCGAGGTTCTGGATGTATGATCTGTATGCCTCTGTGTAATTATAAGGGAGCGTGGTAGTTTCGTGAAAAATTTTATTTTCAATTGTAGGAGGGGCGTGGGGTTTTTGTTTGGCAGAGAGGATAAGACGTATTAATGGGCGTGCGCAGGTAAATATATATGGATTGCACGCGCGAGGATTATAGTTCGGAGAGAGAAAGAGGATTCCGCCTTTTACGTGGAATATATATCATATAAGTAATGAGGTTTATTAACATAATCTATGGCTTTCGATTCTTTACCGCATTATAGCGGTATATACACACGCGAATTTTGAATATTAAACTATACTCTCGGCTAAAATCACGCGATGGATTTGTAGGTAAAAATTCTCTGCATATATAATAATGATCAGCTCTCTCCGTATATCCCTGGCAATTAATACAAAGCAGGTTCTCTCGTAGCATATACACACACACACATAAACGTCTCGATTAAAAATCGATCACGCAACATACACCGACATCGCGATAACGCGACTATACCTCGTTACGTCGCTAAAAAAACAATTACTTTTTTTTACCTTTAAAAAAAAAAATTCTCTTCTCACCTTAACCGCGCGAGCAGTTAATTATTATCAACCTCAACAAGGAACTACCGGCACACGCCTATATAACGCAAAATCACAGTCTTTCCCCTCGAAAAAAATCCGCTCTCCCCAAGCAGCCTAATACCAAACTCTCTCGTTAAATCAGCCGCGCGTAATTGCGCTCGCACACAGCCCCGTACATTTATTTCTTCATTTGCATGTAGTTATTATACACACGCGTCGGGCGCGCGACAGTATATTTTTCCCACACACGCGTAGCACACACGCATTGATTAAAGCAGTAAAAACTGCCGGAAAAGCTCCCGTGATTTACACTCATAACCAGCGACGACGACGAGACGTATGTGAATGAGAGAGAGAGGAGGGAGAGGAAATACCGTCGAATATTTTCCGCTCGCGCGCGAGATCGAGCACTTCCGTACGCGCGCGGTAGCCGCTCCGAGCGCGAGATATATCATTTCGCCTCTCTCGACTTGCTCTCCTTAGGTCGTGTGCTGTTGCTGCTGCTGCTGTGTATATATAGAGTATATATAGTCTACAGGGAGGCGAGCGCGTGCGAAACCGGTCAATGCACTTGATAGCTCGCGAGCGCTCGCGGCTAATTGCCGGCAGCTGCGGCGAGTGCAGCACTACCGATCGAAGTATTGTTATTGTTGGGTATAGTGCGCGCGAGTGTGGTTTTTATCAATTGGGTCTGTTATTTGGAGCGTTTATCTTGGAGAGAAACATATAGTGGCGCGCGAGGGGATGCAGTCCATTTAGCTATCGCATTGATTGATTGCTCGCACGCCTTTGTAGAACGTGCTTGTGTGTGTATAACGTAAAATGGCATAAAGTAAGAGTAAAACTATTGTTGTTCTTATCTTTAATGAAATAATTGATGAAAAAGAAAAATTAATGGATTTCATTTGTATAATAACTGTTACAGCACTAATAGTTCTACAGCTGGAAATATGTCTTACAGTATTATATACACGGCACTTTCTACTAAATCCGTTTTACGCTACCCATTATTTCGTTTGCTCAAGTTGCTTTACCAGTTTTCGAATCGTATCTGAAAATTATTTCCGTTTAATAAATTCCACCAGCAATTGCGTAAAGAACAATATCGTTTGGACCGTTTGAATTACCTAATTTAATTTTTTTCAACGTTTTACAATTTAATTATTCTAAATATTCGCCATCATGCAACGGTTCTCGGTGATAGTAGCACGTAACATACGATCATCTAATCTAATAATATCCCGGCTGTCCGATGCATAAAATTTAAATACATTCTCTCGCATCCATGAAATTGGTAAACATACTACACTAGCCGCTTCCTCGTCCATTAAAAAAGTTAAACTCGCGCAAAAAGCCAACCCCAGCAATTTCTTTCCCATCCTCTCTCTCTCTCCACTTGAAAAACCGTCGCATTCCATCCTCCTACCCCTTCTTCTTCGCTCACGCACACATACGCATACAAAACAAACATTCATCATATCTCCGCACACACACACATGCATATGTGCTCCATAATAACCGCCACTCGAGGAAGCCCCGACGATAATGCGATTCGCGCCGCGCGTGCGCGCATAAATCCAGCAGATCGGCTCTCGCGCGCATATACGCTCTCTCGTCTCCCTTTAAACAAAAAAAAAGAATGAAACTTGCGCGCGCTTCACTTCCGCGCGCGTACACGCGGTAGCCTTTGAGTATACGCGGTTCTGCGGTGGAATCGCCGGAGCCGTGGGGCCGATTTGAATCTTGATTTACCGGCCGATCCGACTAGCTGCTGCTGCTGCTTCTGCCTTTGACTGATTTATGACGATTGCGGGAAGAGGAAGAGAGTATAGCGAAGGTGGGGAGAACCCTTAAGGTAAATTTAGTCCCGTCTGTTTGACCGGAGGCCAGTGTAACGACGTCGTTAGCGGGAACGGAGAGGTTTGTGTTGTGTGTGTTTGTACCGTTGGTGCGGAGAGTTCGGTAGTCGCGTACTACTGGTGCGCTGATAAGGTTGCTTCGCCGGTGAGTAGTGCGCGATTTCATTAGTGGGATGCGGCGATGTGAGTAGTAGTAGCAGTTGCAGTAGCAACGGGCTGCGATGCTGTGGTTGTGTATGAAGATAACGGAGAGCGGCGCGCGATTTGCGTTTTAATAGCCGTATACAGGCTGAGATGTGCCGCGGTCGTTGACGAGATTGCGAGGTCGCGGCGAGATGTCTGTATTAATGAGTTGATTGAATGTTGGTTTAACAGCAATCTTTATATTTTTTTGGAGTGGGGTTGAAAATTATTAATGAAATATGTATAGGGTTATTTGAGAAATATGGTTTTACATATACATGACATCATATAATCTTTACGTTCGCACGCATTTGTATGAAAATGAAACGCTACGAAAGTTATGGCAATATCATAGAACTACCGTTACATTAATTGCCTATAAAAATATTTTTGCAAATTAATAATATTACCTTACAAGACAGCCCCCCGATATAACTTGATATTTATTAGCCGTCATTCCAGATACAAAACTCCATTAGCGCGCGAAAGATCTCTCCGCTGCTATCTCTCGCACCTGCAAACTGTTGCACTCTCCACGATGATACAAAACCAAGCCGACCTCCTTAATCAGCAAAAACATTACGCAATCTCGAATCATTATCCCCAAAAAAAGGCCCTATATATACCATTACCCCACAAGAAACACGTCGTCGTATCAACACCGACTAATCTAACTTTTTCTTCTCATTCTAGGCTGTGAAGCTGGAGTCGGTCCATCCGGGCCGGACGCGCTACCTCGTGGTGGTATCGTGTCAGGGCCGCCAGGACGCAGAGGAAAGCTGCCTCCTCGGCATCGACTGCAACGAGCGCGCGACCGTAGGCCTCGTGCTGCGCGTCCTCGCTGACACTGCCATCACTCTCGACGGCGATGGGTGAGTCCCTCTCTTTTATTTTGCAAAAGGAAGCAGCGCGAGCGCACAGGAAGTCGTCGTCGTCGATGAGGGCCGCGAGATTACATAAATCCGAATGAGCCCAATTAATCGCTCGATTGAGTCCGCAAGATCGAGATATTTTCTAGGGACTTTTTTTCGAAGAGGGGCGGACGGGAGTAACGGGACGTTGATTAAAGCCGGCAGATTAGTATGCTGAGGGAAGGAGTTTTTGCGGGAGATGCGCGGCTGGCGAATTTGTTATGGGACTGGTTTGCAAGATCACGAGGATGTGATTTTTGTTTAACCGTTATTGGTATATATGGTTGTGTAAAGTGTGGGTTTATGTATGAGAAATTAATTTAACTGTATAAACGTGTTCTCATAATGTTTACACTTCGAGGGTACGGAAGTGCTTTTGTATTTTTATTTTGAGCGCGTATGACGGGTTTTAAATGCCAATCGAGTGTATCATCATAACAAAAATATTTTGCAAAAGCCAGTATAATAATTCTTTGCCACGACCTCAACGTAAACACAATCTTATAAATAATATTGATCTGTATGAGTCTCAGATTATTTAAACAAAATTTACAAACATTTCCCTCGAAAGAAAAACACAGCCACTTTGTATGCGAAATAGACCGTCGTCGCCCCTTAAGAAAGAAACAATAACGATCGCGCGATAGGGGAAGAATTATGCACGGCTAGCTACTGCGATCCAATAAAATCGGAAGCGCTCGACGCCAAGCATAATGCGCACGTGCGCTGTTCGTTTAATTGCTCTACGTTATACCTATACGTATATACACACTTGTGCTCGCGTGACGTTGGCTACTGCAATTATGGCCGAGAAACGCCGATACCGTCGAAAGTTTCACGACGACGAATATGACGAGCGCGACCGCAGTGCAGTGCTCGGTTTTTTTTACTCTCCCTCTCTGCAGTTTTGCGATATAACTCGCGGTAACGCCTATAGGCTGATTTACAGGCCGATAAGTCAGGGCAATTATGGAAAAGAGTCGCGAGTGGAAGTGCAGTATACGCGGGGATTTAGTATTTTTAAATTGCAAGTTGTGATTGAGAATGCTGATATTTTTGAAGTATTTTTGAAATCTCGGAAGAAAACTTTTTACTTTCTGAAAGTAAACTGCAACATTGTGTAATGAATTAATTGTTATTAAAATAAAAAGGAAACAAGATTCATATCGATCTTACTTAATTAACAGGTTTAGAATATATGAAACGATTTCCCATCTTTAGAAAAAAAAATTCCTATTCGATGAAACATATAAGTACCTACCTATACGCTCGTTCCTTTTGCTCTCAGCAACCGACGCCAATATAACCGTCTGCGCCGGGGCCGATTGAACCTAGATATCAACTGCAAAGCCCTCTTCTCTCTTTCCCGCAGCGTGCAATCGGAAATGAGCTGAAAGGGAGAAAGGAAAGAGATGACTCTCCTCTTGCAGACGTCGGAATATATCGATAGATCGGCGGCACGTTCCCGCCGCCCGCGCGTCTTTTTATACCCTTTCTCGGATTACAGCTCCCATACGGTATAATACGTCACACTTTCTCCCGCTCGATCGATTTTTACCGCGCATTTGACGAGCGCGAGATGTAATTATTTTGGGAATAGAAAACCCGCAAGTTCGGTGCCGTTTGATGTGCGCGCGCGCGAGAAAGTTTGTTTGTATATCGCGCAGGTAAATTACCCGAGGAGTTCGCGCTCGTGTGTACACCGAGAAGTATTAGCGGGCTGTTATCGGTTGTAATAGATTGAGATGGAGAGATATATTGGCTTTTAATGATACATTTTTCCCGGTGTCTTGTTTTCGCTTCGATGGACAGGCTTGTTTGCTGCTGAGCTGAGAGCTGACTCGGTTTTCTAGGTTGTTAATGTGGTTGATTAATTAACCTTTGATGTACGAGGAGTTTAGCTTTCCATTAGAATTAATGAGATTTAATTGTACAAGAACGCGCATTTCGTATATTGGAACGATTCTTTTAAATCAGGTGTTATAACATATTTGTTACGTTAAATAACAATATTAATGGCGGTAGCGGGCACGTATACGGGAAATTCAAGAAAATATATATATTTTCATATCGTCGTAAAATCAGCATTGACGTTTATTACGTACGTTTTAAGGCTTATACAACAAACGGTTTTTCAATTAATTACTTTGTTTTTGCCGTAATAAATTTTACGAGCTCTTAAAAAACACACGTATCCAATTAAATTGTCTTACAACACTGAAATTTTAATTACTAAACCGTCTGGTGCTCTTCCACTTTTGCAGTAATACACACAATACCCTCATAGTTTCTACGAAAAGCACAGTGCTCTACACAGTATATATCTCATTAAACCCTCGTCCCTCTGACCTCATCAAAACTTCGCAAACAACACTTTAAACCTCTCGCATTCATTCGGACAATCTCTCTCACTCTTACAGCAGCCGCACCGCTTAACTGACCAACGGCGCATCGAGAAAGAGAAAAAACGCGAACGCCATTACTCTGCACACTATATACATGTATACTGTACTGCACAGCCAACGTCAACAGCGCACAGTTTAACCACTTGAGCGCAACAAAATCACAACGCGCTTCCCCGGGCACAGAGCTTGATTAGAAAATTGAAAATCATCTCTCTGAGCTGCACACTGCAGTGTACGTGTAAGATAAGTACACTGCGCCTGCGCGAATTTAGCCCGCGAAGATGCGCGCGCGTGGCGCACGCGAGCACAGGATGCAAGTCATTAAGGCGTCGGAAAGTAAAAGAGGATCGCAGTGTGTGTGTCTGTGTGTGTACGTCTTGTTCCGCTGCGAGAGAGCGAGTTGCATAAGCTGCTGCTGCTGCAGCACCGTTACGATTGTCGCAACGCGAGTAAAGTAGAGTCGTGTATTGTGTTTATGGTTTTGGCCGAGAGTACAGTCCGAGGGGAAAATTGTGGGGGAGTGGGATGAGTGATTGCCGGGAATGCGAGGAGGAGATGAGTGAGGGGATTGTTGAGAGTGGTTGGGTGACGTTATGGTTTCCCTTTGCTGGGGATCGCATAATGAGTGATGACTTTATTTGGCGTTTCAATTTTCGTTCTATAGTTGTCGTAACGGAAAGGTTCAATGATGAGGTTGAAATTTTTGTTGTGAGCAGTTTGATTTACTTGAAAATAAGGGCTTTTCTGTATAAAAATGTTTTTGATAACACCCAGATAAACTGTATAGCGGTTAAATAAAGTCTTTATTAAATTTTACATAATTTCAAGATTATAAAATTTGTGAAATTTCACAAAATTATATATTTTCAAGCAAATCGCTAAATTAATTATAGCATCTTTCAATTTAATAACTGTACATTCGCTTGCAACAAGTTAAAACACTCACTTGACCAGAACCTGTTAACATCGCATTAAGGTCATTACGCATACATACTTTCTTCCATCGAGTTCTCAAAAACTTAAAAATCACTTAACATGATCCAAACCGCACAGCATACACTTTACCCATCAAAAGCCATTCCATTATCCAAATTAATTTTTTTTCTTCGTCCTCCCAATCCACACTCACTTCTTCTCACAAAGAAAATTTCAAGCACGTCAAACACGAGTATTTAATTAACCACAAGCCAATGCGTCCAGTGCACACAAACCGAGCCTATTAAAAAAAAAATTTTTTCAATACCGAACAAAAATATAACTTATTTTACGGTTTTACAGTTATACCACGCGCGTAAAAGTAAGGCAGAGAATAATTGAGGCCTTCGGCGAGGGGATTTTTTCCCCTCTCGGTAATTTTTTTTTCTTCTTACTTCACCGAAACCGTATGTATACGGCGTTCGTGGCTTGAGGAGAACGTATATAACGACGGGACGGACGACGATTGCGCGCGCGTGCGCACAAACGCGTAGGCACCGCTACTCGACCCACGGAAAGGGCCCGCGAAAAGCCGTTTGTCGCAGGCGCGCGAGGCCGCCGCGTGTTTACAACAATGGAATTACGCGGGAAAGGTGCTCAGCGGCTGAGAGAAGGGAAAAGTGGATATATGCGAAATACGCGGAAAAAAATATTGGCTGGGACAGTTATGCGCGCGTGAAGACCGGATTTGGGCAATTATTTTGTTTGTGAAAAAAAAGGAACGTGTGTTGTGGTAAAGTTTAATTTATGCTTACGAGGTTACTTATTGTTTTCTTTTTGAGATTTTACTTTTTACGATTTATGATGTTACGTAAAACATTATTATAGTAATAATTTTATTCTAAATTTCTATGTAACTGGTTATTAATGAATGAAATAAAGAATAAAAAAAACCGGCTTTCAATATTTTCAGAATCCCAAAGAAAGCGAAAATTAACTCCACCAGCATTCAAATTACATCAAAATATTATTTAATATATCGTTCATTACAAAACGCGTGCCGCACTTTTGAAACCCGCGCGCACTGTTTACAATGGCAAAACGTTACAAAAATTAATTTGAATAAATTCTATATGTATACACACACGCGCGGCTGTTAAATAACTTCTTTACGAAACGTGTTCTCTGCACATCAAGCCAACACCAATTCACACCCATATCAACACCTATATACCCGCACACGTAAGACCTAAAAAAGTAGACCGCTCTAATTTCCCTCGTCGTCGTTGTGAAAAGTGCGCAACCGCGCCTCGGAGTGGCCCTACAAAGTCGTCGCTCTCTCCTCTCTTCTCCCGCGAACAAAAGGTCGCTCTCGCTGAAATCTGCTGCTGTATACTCCACACACACACGTACACAGGCGCGAAAACGGAAGCAGGCAAATGGAGCGCGCTCCGCGAGCTACCGTAATAAATCGCGAGCGTTCGCGCGGCCGGATGGAATATAAGATAGCCGCGGCGCGAGTGGTATATAGTATATACGCGCCGCCACTACATCGTATTATAAGCCTTTATAATATAACTTCGTACAACGCGTGGCAGGGAAATTCTAGAGTTTGTAAGGTTGAAGACTGAGAGAGAGGTTTGAGCTGCTGATCGGTGGCGCGTTTCCGCAGGGTCATTGTTGACTTGTCACGTGCGTATTTTAAACGCTACTGCTTCCTCTGGAAACGGGGACGGTGATGGTGTGTAAAAGGAAGTTTCCGCGGTTTGTTCGCGGCGCGATTTGGTTGGCACGGTCTTGGCGGAAAAAATTAGTGGAAATGGAGACGGTTAAGTGTACAATAGTTCAGTTCAAGGAAGTTTTTTGTACACGATGTTTGACTAAATTTTGCTTTTGTGACATTAGTATATTTGATGAATAAAAATGACATTAATAAATAATAATTAAAGTATTGGATAGAACATGACTAGTGTGTTGAATTTTCTTAATCAATCAAGTATAAATTCACTTAGTATATAAATAATCTTAGTGCCGGCATTACGGTTAATTTTTTTCAAAAATATTCAAAATTAGAATTCATTGTCATAATCTGAAAAATTGAAAAGTCAATCACCACACTTCGCCTCATTTCCAAACAATGGCATAATGTCCGAGCACATACACACACGCCCATCAGTCTCAGCTCGATCGCTTGTATTCCATCAACCGCCGAAAATATATAAGAATCGACAGCGACCCATGCGGCCATAACGATCGGACGACCCAATTTGGCCGCTGCAAGCACACACAGTTCGAAAAGAAAGCGAACAATGGACTTTCACTCGCGCCCGCGCAAGCGGGGGGGCTTCTATTCATAATAGAAAAAAGCATATAGAAAGTATCCGTTCTATGTGTTTATATGTATATACATCGTTCGGGCCGATCTACGACGCGCGTTGTGTCAAACCCAAAGAATGCATTCTTAATATGCAGCGAGCGCGACGAACAAATCGGATCGGCCCGCCGCGTGTGTCACAATGGCGACACTTTGCAGGCAAGAAGGTAGTGCGCGTCTGTGTGTGAGCGCGAGAGTTGTTCGACGTAGGCCACGAGACAGCTGATTGACTCGATTGCCGAAAGAGCGAGAGATGGAAAGCGATGGGTGTGGGTAGAGAGAGAATGGACGAGGTATTAGAGATTTTGAATGACACGTGTCGTCGTTTGGAATTATTTTATTAGGTTGTACGGATCATCGAATAAAAGGAAGAAAGTTACACGTGATATAGTATGGTGTTAACGATGTAGCCGACGAGATACTCTTATAGGAGAAAAAGTGGGGCCGTTGTCACTTTTGTTTTCGATGATCCACTTGAGATGATTAATGAATTGTCGAGATACAAATCATCGTGTAGCTTTTGTCTCATCTTAACTACAACTGTAATAAGATTAAAAATTAAGAAATTACTTAAAAATTACAAGAACAACTTAATAAACATCTCCAAACTCGCGAATCAAAACACGTAAACTGCAACACGCCACAACCATTAAAAAACGTCCACATCCGACCTCTCCTCCACTCCACTTCATCAAACCTGCCCATATCTCCCAGTACACTCAACCTGCCACACCATATACTTATACATACACCGTGTGCTACGAGAGGAGGCAAGGCCCGCTCGCTCGCGATAGACAAGAGGAAGAAAATGAGCTGCAAGTGCCGCGTGCGCATGCAGTTTGCGCGCGTGCCTCCGATGTCAATGACCCGCTCGCTTGCTCGCTCTCTCGCTGCGCTTCTCTGTCGTCGCTTGCTCGCTCGCTCGGTCGTTTTCGATGCGGGCCAAACCGCGAGGCTCTCATATAAATATAGAGGGCAGGTGTGGGCAACGAGCGAGGACAGGCCAAAGAGGCGTGCTGTTGTTGTTGTTGTCGTCGTTGGTCTTTTGGAGGAGAGGTTTTCGGGGGCGTGGTCAGAGTAATTTGTGTAGAGGGCGGTGGAGTTTGAGGTTCGCGAAAAATGTGATTTTTTTTTTATAATTTTTTGGTGTATGTTGGTATTTGGCAATGTTTTACACAAGAATATTGAGAAAGAGTTCGCGTGGCTATAAGTTGAGGCATGTTTCACGTGTAATTAGCTGATAAATACTTCCAATAGCTCATAACGTTTTAACGCGTCATTTAGATTTAATGATAAACTCCGGAACGTATACATGTTAAGGAGAGAAAAATCCTCTGAACACTTAATAAAGCCACGCACGTAGCTAATAATCAATTTTTTCTCACCTTTGACATTTTTTCCTTCGCTTTATGCTACCATTAATTACACGCATTTCAACAGTTTTTAATCTCAACACACGTATACTTGAAAAAGCCGCAGCGATCCGTTTCACTCCACTTATCAGCACGCGATATACACCAACCACTATCTGCTGCACTTACATACTTATATATAACCAACGCACAGAAGAGCCGAACGAAAAAATCGCGCGCCGACATTGTACGCAAGTGCAATTTGTAACCGCTGAGATAACGAAACACAGAGATACACAGGCAACCGGCGGTGCTTCTCCTTTTTCAGGCATTAAATTTCATTAAAAGCTGCACGCTTCGCACACATACATATACACCCACTCTCGAGAGTTTTGCAAGTCGCGCGCGCGTGGATTTTCTCGCGTGCTGCATGTGCCGGTGGCGGCCGTATTAACACGCGCGTGATCCTATCGATCGGCGCGGGGCTGGAGCGCGCGAGGGCTCGAATTAGTATAATTACAGCGGCGTTTTCACCGCTGCTGCTGCCACTCCGCGCGCCTAATCTCTCGAGTATCGGTTTTTCTCGCGCCCGCGCGCAACAGCAGTGATATACTTTCTAGATGACTGCATGGCGCGACCTTTTACGAATTAAGCTGTAGGTGTGTGTGTGTAGCGGGTTATCGATATGAGAAATCGAAATTTTCGTGTATGCAAGGGGATCGGATAAACAGCGTATGTGTATGTTTAGACGCTTATGTAACGCGATTGAATTAGTTTGCTGTTACACGTGGTTCACGAGAGTGTAATTAGTTTTTATATTATGTACGGTGCCCGTCGTGCGTGGGGCAACATCGAGATGTGGATATGTACGGGTATGTGTGTGATTATTTCGAAATGGATGGCTTTTATTATTGGTATATTAATGGTACATTAGGCGTCCCGGCGAATTACGAAGTGTGTTGGTATAATGTGTAATTAACTTTCTTTACGAAAAAAAGTGATATGAATTAGTTTTTTTATCGCGTAACGCGTAACTTGTAATTATTGGCACGAATGGAAAAGATGAAATTAAACGATCTATTAAAAAATATATAATTAATCTATGTAATAGTATTTTTGATTACTTATATCAGTAGCAAAGAATAACAAAAACGTATTTTGAAAAATTTCGGTAGAAAGTGTGTACAGAAGCGAATTCAAGTCTTATTCATAACGAAAACTTTCTTCAAACTGCATATAAACAAACAATACGATTTATACTTATATGAATTATTCAGCTGCAGCAACGTCTTTCTTAAAGGTTCCAATCGATATCTTCATGCCGGTTTGAACGTATGTACGACTTTCGAGTCATAACATTCTTCGAATAAACATTGAGTTAGTTTAAATATAATTGTTCAATTTAAAAACAAAGATGGGTAATAAAATTTCCCAGCTCCGATACGAACAACATTAACATTTGAGTCAATAAAATCGAATAACTCAAATAAAAGTATGTTTTGACTGGAGATACGGCTTGCTCTAACTAAAACAAATAAATACAGAAAATTATCATACTCCCAGTCGACTGAGATTTAAAAAAAAAGAACATCTCATTCACCTATTTTTTTTTTTCTAGAAAAAAAGGCGAATAACTTACCATACACTTAGCAAAGCAAAAACGAAATTAGCAAATCTCTCTCGGGAGTTATCTGCAGCGAGCAAAACACAACCGACAACCCATCCACTCTCCGCAACGAATTCGCACTTCGCGCTGTGCACTTCCTACTTCCCTTTTTTGTATACCACGCGCGCTAGAAATAGCCCGAGTCTAAAGAGCAATTCGTATGCGCGCGCGTTTACGAGAGAAGCGATCGATCGAAGATCGTATATACATATATATATACGTATAGCAGGAGCAGCTGTGTACTAACTTCCGCTTTTCTTCTGTTACAGGGGCTTCAGCGTCAGCGTCTGCGGCTGTCAGCACATCTTCAAGCCGGTCTCCGTCCAGGCTATGTGGTAAGTGCCGCTGCGTGTCTCATAATGTCGTGTACGTATTGCGTTTCGCGCGCGGCGTGTAAATCTCTCACAAGGGGAGACAGATTCGATGCGTGTGTCGATTTACGACTGCGCTGAGGCGGAAATTCATTATTTAACAAGGTGATTTCTGGTTAAGTAGTTATGGGAATTTTAATAATACGGTTTATGGATTTTCAAAAATAGAATTTCGGTATTATTTATGTCTTGATAGTGAAGAAAGATTTATATCGTTTGAATATTTATTCGATAAGAAGCGGATTTAATAAATACAATAATCTGCAGTAAATGACTGTTTTTCGTTAAAAAACGTACTTACTTCCTTCATTAAACTTTGAATAACGTTCTCTCGTTGCCGAAATATATAACCGTCACTTAAAACGCGAACACCTCGTTCAATCACAGTCAATCGGCGAACTTCTCACATAAATCTGGAAAAAATCCGCTCGGCTTATCGACTCAGCGCGGTGAAAAGAAATGACGCGCACTCAAGCTTATTGCACCGTGTTCCAACGGCTAAGATGAATAATCGCTGCCCGCGCTTTTATCGCCGTGAAAAATGCTAATTTCCTTCGCGCGACAACCATCGTTACAACTCGTTCATTCGCTCGCGTCGCGTTTTAATTGAACGCGCATCGATTGTGCCTCGTGTGCGAGCGATTACGAGATGATTTAACGCGGAAAACACGTGTTCGCCGTGAAAAGAGAAAGTCGTTGTCGCCGCGGCGCGTGCGCACGCGCGTGTGTCGGGACATAAAGAGAACGAGAGGAGAGATGTGGCTGGAAAGGCGAAAGAGGAACGGACCGCGTACAGTCCAAGGGTCAGTCTATAATTATCTTTGATGTGTCGTAACTCGCGCGAGTTTAGGCGTTTTTAATGCGCCTTTTCAAGTGCCCGCGAGTCTAATTTTAGGCTCGAATGAACGGGAATGGGAATTTTCGCCGGATGACGCAGCTTCTTCCCGAGATGATTCCTTGCTTTACGTGTGAACGATTCTATTTTCTATATAATTTCGTGAGCTAATCGTCGCTCGTGTCTCTTTCAATACTGTAACTTACAAAAACCCGAAAGCCTGCAATCATTATATACGCGCGTGCATTACAAAAAGATGCTGTCAGCATCCGGTAACTTTCTTTTCTTCGATATTTATTAACCGCGCCGTAAACAAAGTTTATTACCCAATCCCCCGTAATTTATTAATTTATTAAAGCCAACTCCTTATATAATCACCGGTATAATAACACACGCATATATAATACAACAATGTTCACTTATTGAACAAACACGTATATACGATGTACCTCCTACCGTTGTTGTATTATAACAACTATACCAAGCGAGAATGCTAAATCCACTCCGTAAATCATCTATTATCTATCCTCACCGTGCCGACAAAACAGAAAAGCATCGTAAACCCGCTCTCTCTCTCACCCACGTGTCCATTGAAAGCTCTCTCTCAGCTCTCTTTCAAAGCCAGCGCCGATCTCTCGCGAGGTCAACACGCGCCGCCGCATCGGACAATATAATACATATAATATATACGCGCGTACGCTATATATACGCGGCGCAATTATAACGGCTGTCGCCCACGCCGCCCGCGCGCTCCGACTCTGATTGATACTCTTGCGGCGCTAGGTGCAAGCTATAATAAAAGTTGTAATCGCGCCTCGATTAGTCTTCGCGGGGTCGTCGTTCGCGCGAGAGGACGCGAAATTGTTATTCAAATTTTATCGCGCGAGTTAGAGGCTTTTTAATGGCGCACGCTCGTAAATATGTGTATATATAGAGGGAGAAGGTGATGATGCGTATGCGTAGAAGAGGAGAGGTTATTGCGCGCGTGCTGACAGCTGTTATATGGGTGGCGGAGATGCTTTGGGCCGCGAGGTGTTCGATGGTTGACGATGGGCTTTTGTTTTCGACTGCCTATATGCCGGTTTCGCGATTTATAGGTGTGTTTATTGTTGTGAAGTTGGGAATTTGGTTTATAGATTTTAGGCCGTAAATAATGTACTTCGAAAGGTATAAATGTGATTTATCAGTAATGGTATAGTAAAATCTAAACTATTCTCACGTTAACTGCAACTAACAACCAAAACAAATAAAATATACGCTCACCTCTGCAAGCGATTATGCCCGACACAAAATCATTATGCACATCCCCTCACAACCGCATCTCACTCTCTGAAAACACGCACACAATACCCTGAGCTCATCTTTACCTCGGCTAATGAAAAAATTCCATCGAGCACACGCTGCAGCAGCATCCACAACCGAACAATTCCTACTTAACCCGGTTTCGCCGCTCGCTCGAATACACATATACCCATATATATAAGAACGTTGCTCTTCGGCGGTGCACACGGGTGAAAGCACCACCACGACGCCCCCCACGCGAACTTTTATCGACGTCGTAAAGCAAACGATGAGAGTAAGAGAGCAAAAATTCGGACAGCCCCCGCGCTCTGTTATATGTGCATTGTTCTCTCGCGCAGCTCGATTTTATCGGCAAATGGAAGCAGCCCGGCAAAAATGTGCCGCCTCGTTGTTTATTGCCACCGTGCGCGCACGTAACGTTTCATATTGTTCGACGCGGCCGGGTTTGAGAGATCTCTTCTTACGGGAGGAGAGGACAGCGACGGCGGCGGTTCTTTTCGTCTGTGCCAAAGAGGCTGGATGTACGGGGAAAGTGGGTTGCACGGTAGTCGCTTTCTGTGGCGCGGAGGAAGATTTTATTTTTCGCTTTGGTTAGGTGCTTTCCTATCTCGGGTATCATGATGATGGTGATGAAAAGTGCGAGTGCTTTTTTATGGGAGCAAATTGGGAGGAAAGATGGTATCAGTATGGCGTGGGCGTTGCGGGTTAATTGATATATCGTGTTGGGTGCGGATTTAATAATAGCGTCTGAATTTGAATTATCTTAGTTTGCCCGTTTCAATATATCGTATAGAAAATCACTGTATCTTATCAGCGATTAATTCATATTTCTAATTAACAATTACTCATCTGTACACATCTAGTTATGAAAATTTCACCCTAAAACGTACTATATCATTCTATCCCAAAAGAAACCTCATCAACTCTCCATTAGAAAATCTCGAACGGTTCGGAGCATTAGCGAAAATCGCCGCGATAACCGCACTACTCTCTCGAGAGGGGAGCAATCAAGCGAGGAATCGAGCAGGGACAAGGACTGCGCGAGCGTGGGCGTCGGCTTAATTGCACGCCGTCCCGGATCAGGAACACTTTCCTCTCATCCGCACGCTCTCGCTTATATATATACACATCCAGTCGCTCTTTATCCCGTCCACTGTCTGTGTATTTTTTTTAATCCCCGCCCACACGACGCACGCATCCCAGTGACCCTCTACCATCGTCGAGGGCTTTTGTGTTGTAGCATTGTTCTAATCTCGCTTTATGAAATCTTCCGCGTGTCTGCGCGCGCTCGCCTATATAGACGTCTTTAATAACGGGATATTCTTCGAGAGGGTGGATGTGGAAAATCGGCCTGACCTCGTTTTGCGATATATAGAGAGGTGTATATATACACACCAGACGTTTATTCCTTTATATCGATCCGATCGATCTCTCGCTCTATCTCGTGGGATTCGAACGTAACCTGTTATTCCTCGCTTTGTGTTTCCGGGGTTTGTGTCGGCCGTCGTGTGTGCGTATGGGATTTTGTCGTTTCGCTGTTCCTTCTCGTCTGTGTGTATATACGAGAGAGAAAAGGTTGGGAGGTTAGTGGGTAATGTCCGTTATTGCGGATATGCACACACGCGACGCGCGTAGGTGTTAATTGCTCGCTAATAACGATCATTGTGAAGACCGGCAATTTGCATTCGAGCGTCTGCCGGATATGTGTGTGCTTTATGAGACGCTAATGCTTGGGTTTTCGCGCGCGTGGTTTTTCCGACAGTCGGATTTTTTATTTAGACGCGGATTGTTTTAGACGTGTATTTATAGTGAGAGTCAGCGTTTCGCAGGACAAGCAAATTTAACGAGTGGAAAATGACATTTTAGCAATTTTATCGGCAGACGTTAATGCGTTTATTTTTACAGGAGAACCGGTTTTTTCAATGAATAAATTATATACGTTTATCATTGGTTTTTCTCGACGTATATTGAAAACCATTAATGTTATTATATTATTAGCCCTTGTTATAAAAGCTTCTCACAACTTCAACGTAAACAAAATCATCCCACTAAAAATTACCATCATCTCGATACTGAGAAATTTGGCACGGTTCATAGAACTCTAATGGTTCCGAGAATCGAAGCCGCCGTTTTATTTTTATACCCTCCGCGAGTCTCTCGAGTCAACCAAACATCAAGCGCTCTATACACAACACAACTCTCCTCATATTATTCGCAACAAAGAGAACTGCTCATCGCAAAAGCCAACAAAGGAGTTCGCTCCTGCATAAAACGTTCGCCATTCAAAAAAACGCATCGCTACTGCGCTCGTATATACTTATACTTTCAAATTCGATGGTTAATTTTACGAGCGCGAGCCGCTGAATAATTCCGCCGACTAATTCGTCAAACCGAGCTCTTCGATCGCGTTACGCGCGCGCTTTTTGCGGCGAGCCAGTTGCGTGTGCACGCGCAGTGCGGAAGAAGGTTCGTTAAAAGCTTGAGCTGTTGCTGTAGCCCCGAGGCGATGAGTTTAAGCATTGTCCGGTCGGGAGAGAGAGAGAGTAGAGGAGGTTCGTTAAGCCGCAGAAGAGGTCTGCTTTAATTTGATCGGGGAATCGATTTCTTTGTCTAGTTTGGGATGAGTTATTTACTGTGCCGTGATGGATAGGGTTATAATAGACACGAAAGAGGTTTTTTTAGTTGAGTATTTTTTGGGTTAAAGAAGACGTTATGATTTCAGCATATTTTTAGCAAAACCATTTGAACTTTCTAAGTACGTATAATTAAAGTTGATAACATTTTAGATAAAATGTCTCAATTCAAATCTAACCCGCGCAGTCTATCCTGTAATAAATTCACACCCAAGAGCGAACATAAATTTCCGCATTGATATGCAAACGACTAAATTAATCTCCCCGACGTCCACAAAAACGTATTACGTTAAATATAGACTTCCATACATTGATTTTTCTCTGCTTTTATAACAAAGTACACACATTGATGCACTGTGAAATATAATCAGCCACGGTCTTGCAATACACGTTGCACTACCGCGCTACCGCAAAGACGCGCGCGCGCACGCAACGGTAATTTATCAAGTTCGAAGTGAGCTGCGGGGGGCCTGTGTGCGCGTAGGCGCGGTTAATTCGCGCGAGCGCGGGGAAACTCGCGAGTGCTATAATTGTCGAGAGAGCCCGCGTGTATACACGGTGGATCGATGCGTCGCGTGCAATTATGATACATGCAAGAGAAAGGCCCTTTTTTGTAAATTTATAAGAATTGATGAATGGGAATGATTTTTTTTTGAGACAGAGGGTGTTGACTTTTGTGGAGATACTTTTATGTTTTGGATTTATGGTTCTGGTTCTGGGAGTTTTTTGTGAAATTTTATATGTTTAAGGTTTTTCGAGGAAGTGCGTCGAGACGAATAAATTTCTCGCGTATATATATAAAATGAAAATTTATTTAGTAAATCCTGTTAGGCGCGACGCTAATAAAAGCAACACTCCGGTGCGGTGTCGTGTCTATAATAATATTATATTTTCAATATTATAGCCGGCGTTACCGGTAAAAACCGCATTATTAATCCCATTTAGAAATAAACGGAAACCCCCAGAGAAAGTGGCAAAATTGCTTTAGAACAGAACTCAATTTACAACACTGCGCGCGCAATAAAATCTTTACGAGGCCGCGCCGCAGCATCGTTTCATTCAATAAAAATATATTTTATATATATTATATATAGAAAAACACCTTGGATCGGTGCAGTCTTCCGTAAACCTCTAATCCGAATTTATATACCGTCGCGCAAAAATCATCCGATAGAACAAAAATGTCAAACATTGCGGCCTCACTGCAGCGTGTAAAAGTGTTCGCGTGTACCTCCTTAATCCGGTATACTTGTAAATTATGGCATTACCGCGAAATGTCCACTTCCTCGTTTCGCAAAGCGCACACGGAGCGCAGCAAAAAACAAACAACCGTTCGAAAATTGCAAGACTCGGATGACTAGGCCCGCTGCTAAATACATTTTTGCGCGTCGCTTTCTAAATATTTGAAAGCGAAAATCTCGCGCGCCGCTGAAATGACGTCGCAATCAGGAAGAGTAGGTACGCGCGGATAATACCCCGTCGATTCACCGGAACCAAGAGCAAATCAACGACGTATATATAAATACGCTGAAACAACACTAAGTACTACACACGTGTCCGCGCGCGGCGATCCATGGAATGTCACTGCGGAACGTGAAAGTATAATGCCTGCGCGCCAGGGGAAAATTCTCTAATTATAATTGCAGCCCGATATTGTTCTGCCGGCCGCGATCGCTTATCGCGGAGCTATATATATTGAACGATCGGGAGGAGGCTATATGGCTTCCCCCAAATGATTCCAGCCCGACTTTCACGTGTAGTTATAAGTATATATACTCGTGGTTACGTGTATGCGTTGTACACACGCCGTTACTTTTCGTATTTATTTTATTTACGTAATGCGCGCAACGGGACGATTCGGTGCGCAAGAGCCTCTGACCTGATATTTATGGATACGCCGCGGTGCGCGAGAAAAGTGCTGCTCCTCTTTGTTTTTTTTGTTCTTTTTCGTGTAGGGATTAAGCAAATTATGAGCGATGTAATGACGTCGCGCGTAAATGCGCGCGCGCGCCTCGTTGCCGCATCGTAATTCATACATATACGCCGAGTAAGTATATGGGAGTTGTAATGCGGGCAATTCTAAACTCATATTTTACGCTCGGCTTTGATTAGCCTTAATTCGGCAACGCGCGCGTGTATAAGTGTACCGAGACTTTGCGAAATGTGTATAAGTAGTCGTGGTGCGTAATCGTTAATCGTCGGTGTGTGTATGTGATTCATTGCATGAAAATTGATGATATTTATGTAAGAGTTGTAGAAAAACGTACTTTGCGATGGCGAAGGTGTCGTTAATGAGCGCTACTTTATTAACGTATATGGAATAAAATTTTATCACCCATATTGCTGTAATCAATTTCCTCATTGCTTTAATTACACGGTGATTTATAAATCTAATAAAACAAAGTTATGAATATTAAATTACTTTGTATCTTTGCACACGAATAAAAAAATATTGCTTGCTTTTTATACTTTTCAAAATATTCATGTAAACACACAACTTGGAATTCTAATACACCAAACCAGGTACTCGTATCCTAAACGAAAAACCTCAAAATCAACGAAATTCCAACCACTCTTAAACCTCTATAACAACCCTTTTCGGCCTACTCTCGTTGACCAAAAACCGCCTCAACGCTGGCTCTCTCGACGCTCAACCACCGGCGGGCGCTGCTCTTGCGGGCGGGCGTCGAGACGCCTCGTGTTGTAGTCCTATTTTCGGCGGAGCCTCGTGGCCGCACGAGAGAAGTGGGGCGACCGACGCCCGCGCCATTTATGGCCTCGTCGCGGCACGCGCTTGCCTCGCCTCAGGCTGCCGCAGAGGCCCGCACGCTTTTTGCCAAATTTCGCGCGGCTTCGAATTGGTGCGTGTGCATGTCGAGTAATTAGAGTATTTATAGGTATAGCTGTGTTGTTGTTTTGGTTATCGGGGAGGACTCAGGTGTATGGTTCGTTGACTGGTTCTGTGTGTTTTGGTTCAGTGTAAGGCGGTGATTTGGTAGTTTATTTTTGTACTTTGTTTACGGAGCTGGCAATTTTTTTTCTAATATTGGGGAATTAATCAGTGCTGCCATGATTTTAAAGAACGAAAGATTCGAGTGTGAATTATAACGTTTGCTTCGAGCTATGCATTTCGAAGCTATCCATGTATGGGCACAAGAGCGTTTTCGCTTTGGAACTGGTGCAATATCGTTTTATTTCGGTGCAGCACGCCGCGGCGATGATTCGACATTTCTTCATTAACTTTTATAAATATAACGAATATATACATTTGAACTCAAATCGAGCGTTCTTGATACTTCACCGCGCGCTTTATTTTCGTATTTTCAATGTCCGCGACCAATTCCATTTGTCATCTCGCAACGAATACCCTCCATTTATATGTACTTCTCAGCGAAAATAAACAAATAACCTATTCTTCCAAAGTTTATTTTAATAAACAAAGAAAACCCGCGTTCCCTTCACGTCGACTCCATTGAATGCAATCAAACGCTTCGCCTGCGCTCGAAAACAATAAAATTTTATCCTTCTCGCGCTTATACTCGACGCGATAGAACCTCAACAATCGCCTCTCTCTCACTTTTTTCAATCCCCGCATTGAGCCCGCAGCCGCGACACCCTTTCAATTGCCATTCAACCACCGCCGCGAAAGAAAAGCCTAGGATTCCCCTCTCAGCGCTCTGTTACCCGGTATAAATTAGACGCGACCCGCGGCGAGTGATATATTCCCTCCTCCCTCTCTACCTCGCCAAAGAGAAAAGAACTGCAAAATCCCGCTCGGCGCGCGCGATCGACCTCGATTCTCTCTCAACGCGCGCGACAATTTCAATCCGCGGAAGAAGTCGAAGCTCGCTCTCCAGTTGCTCTTTTTTTTGTCCCTCTCTTACCTGGAGCAGCAGTAGCAGTCGCTAATTAGTTTTGCGCTGGAGGGCTCGTGTATGGCGCGCTCATTAAAGCGCCGTTGCTCCCAATTAACGGGCCACGAACGGAGCGGGCGACACATTTAGCGCCTCGCGCGACTTCGTTTGTTTGTTTTCGACAAATCTGCATGCACGGTGGTAGTAGTAGTGGTGGTATGGTTGTAGCGGTAGAAAACCGTTTACCGGAAATTCCCGGGCGTGTTTAGGAAGCCGGAGTACCGCGTCGCGTGTAAAATAGCCGGTGCGCGCTAGTTCTCGAACGGGGATCTCGAGTATATGGTTGCGTGTTCGAGCTGTGTGTATATCGAAAATAAATAAGAGCTGGAAAAATTGACAGCAGGGTATAATTAGGGATAGAGTTAGGTCTTACTTTTCCCGGTGTGCCATGTTTAACTTTTTTTTTTAAATGTGTGATAAAATTTTCTCTTTGATGTTTATGTATTATATGTAAAATTAAAAATTTTAAAACGAACAGCTTCGGGTCACGCGAACCCGTATTTTGTCGATACATGAGCATTATATAATCAAGAATCAGATGCAAAACGTAAAAAAGATATCCTGAACCTTGCGTAAACGTGACTCACTTTTTAACGGTTATATTTTAAGGGAAAATTCAGTATCGCAGCCGCATTGAATACAAAATTTAGAATTCGCAAATGACGCGCTGCTCTCTCGCCGCGTCGTTCTGCATTCAAAATAACTGTTTATCCTGAAATATCATACGCTATGTTTGAGGAAAGTAACGGTGATGTGCATCGCACTGTACTTATCTAGTACACTGCGCGCCATATATGTTACCAGTGACGTATTCAGTCAAGTCGAAAATTCGATTCGGTGTAAACAAGCGGTAATTTTTCGCTATGCGCACGCTACGACTCAAGTATACCGGGAAAAGCCAGCACAATGTATATCATCAATAAAATACTTATAATTCAGCGCTATACGTATCATTATAGGCGTCTTCCTATTTAATTTCAGAAAATTTCCGTTTCAAAATTTTCTTAAATCACAGTCTTTATCGTACACCGTAAATCGAGTTCTTATATACCTCGCAAAGAAAATTGCTTTACGGTATACACGGAAACTAGACTTTTTTTGTGAAACTATATAGAAACACGTTGCGTTCTATTCAAACATCATTTCAAACAGTTAGCAACACTCCAATTTCCCTTTCCAATTAAAAAAACCACTAGGTAAATAAGAAACCGTAATTCAGTTTTACACGCACCTCCGAATCGATAACCGCAGAGGAAAACAATAAATTACATCTATTGCCCCGATTCATCGTTTCAGTATCCCTCCGCAAATTAAAAAGCCTCGACACCGTAAGGTACGCGCAAAAGCTAATTTCATCCTCGAAAACAAATGCGAACACCGCGTCGAAAAAAATAGAGTGGGGATCCGTAACCTCTCGCTCATGCTCGCGCGCGTGCGCGCTCAACACGTAAAAATACCGTCTCATTAAGGCGCACGACATTCCCAGCGCCATATACGTCGTCGCTCCTTATACACACTGGTAAAACATAAAGACCAACGAGACTCCGCGGAGAGAGAGAGAGAGAAAAAAAGAAACTCCTTTTTCCCCGTCGCTTGATTTATTATCGCTCGGACGCTGCATATTCCGCGGCGGACTTCATTTTTCGCGGACCGGTGTGACCAGTCTCGTATCGGCGCGCGCATCGTTTCATAAGCAGACGCGTATATAAAGAGGGAGAGAGGATGAATGGCCATTTGCCAGTTTATTAATCTTCTTCGGGAGCCATTTTCGGGACGACCGAGACAGTAACACAGCGTGGGCGGTGGCGGAGATCGCTACCGCGAAAGGCACAAAAGGGTTCTCGTGTTCGAAGTAGCGGGGGAGTTGCGCTTCAGGTGTCACTGGCGAGCATTTCGCGTGTCATATTAATGCGGGCGCGTGCGTGTGGTTTATGATCGTAATGCGCGAAAGTGACATTATTATGGAGCTGATTGGAAAGGTGATGGTCGTATTCGATTGTTAGGTGGTCGATGCGTTTATTTATTAATTAGGGAGATTATTTGTGCGTGGATAAGGATGATGATAAAATGAATGGACTAATGTGTTTGTTGACCTTTAGGTATACGAAAATAGTTCGGTGAGATCAGTCGAAAAAATTCCGTTAATCCGGAAACGTGGCTAATTTACTGGAACATAACCGCAAAACTGCGTCAAACAAATGATGAGGATCGAAAGAATGTTGTTAGTAAAAATTTATAGACTTGGCAAGAGTCGGGTATCTTTCACGGAATGGGAATCTGCAAAAGTTTTCTTATACCGTCCGGGCGATAAAATCTTAATGAATAGCATTTTATTGGCGTGTCTTGATTTCTATGCGATTTTTTATTGGAGTTGTGAAATTTCTTTCTGTTTTCAAAGATCTGAGGTTCAGAGAATACGTCCCGGTAAATCAATCTATACAAAAACATAAAGATTTTTACTATTTTAGACAAACCCCGTGATTATTTTAATTGCTGCGAAATATCTCGAGATTTTGATATCAAATTATAGATCTTATTTACTTACTTATATTAAGATGTAAATCTCGGCAAGGTGTTCCCGACTAAATGTATTGATTTATCGCACACTTAATGCCAGTAATTAAAGTTATTCAAAAACATGAAAAAAAAAACGAAAATAAGGTGTAAAAATGCCGAGCGGAGCACAACCCAACGAAAGTAAAAAGTGTAATAAACGAACAGGTCGCAAAAAACACATGGCCTTTGATACGAACCGCCTCGTGGCTTTAACTCCAAAAAAAGAAAGATAGAGCACGACCTATCCAAAGGGGATTATCGTTATACGGTATCTCTCTCCCGCCCGAGCGCAATGATACATTCTGAGATTCGGCGCGAAGATAAATTAATGAGCGCCGTACGCGCGCACAAAAAGCATCGTCGTCGTCGCCTTCTGTTCGGCGTTTTACGCAAGTCTGCGCGGGCGCTCATTGAATTCCCCTTGATTTTTATCAAGAATATTTTTTTTCTGGAAATTTTGCAGAAAAAAAAAAATGCCGCTGAAATGGATCCGCGATTGCGCAATTTGCCGGCGCGCCGCGCGTTTGGCATTCATCTCTCGTGTGATAAATCTCGGGGGCGAAAAAATTCCGCGCAAATATTTATTTAGTGCGAGTAGAGCGGGCATTATAATATATTAAGCGGTTATTGCGCAAAATCTTCACAATAATTCACGGCATTCAAATGTCACTGATCTTATCTGTCATCTTCAAAAATCGGCGCGAATGAAAGGGGACTCGAATAAGATTTACTCCCGGCGATCTCACGTAACACTGCATACATTCGGTATTATCTGATTTTCAAAATAGCACAAACGGAAAAATCGCTTTTCAAAGCAACAACGTTATCAACTATCGCGACAAATACCGCCGACTATACCACAGCTTTTTCAATAAAAAAAAAGAGAAATAACGACTATCTCCTAGATCCCGACTCATTTGTCAACCGCCCAACATTCATCACAACAAACCGCACCAAAACAATACCTCCAACACAATTCGTTCGCACTATCGATCAAAACTGACGACGAATCTCGCCGTACGCATGTGTCCTATACGAAAAATAATAAATCTCCTGACGAACGACGCCATCGTCGCCCTGATTGCAAAAACATTTTTTGCTCATCTACGTGCACGCGTGATCTCGTCCGTACTTGTGTGCACGTTTCGCCCATTCACGCGAATATGGTCACCTCTATACGCGCGCACCCGGATCGCCCTCGTGATTTATGACGTCGTTAAGATCCGCGTCGTTCAGGGTTACTAGAAAGAGAGAGAGAGCCACCGGCGATAAGTAGCCTATACGGTCGTCGTGAACTTCTTGTTTCGCGATCCGACGATGATCATTTTTTGTAGCCACGGATCGATCGAGGCGAGGGTATAGTGGACGTGTACATGTATCCGAGCGTGCTAGGTTGTCGCCTTGACTGTAATCAAGGTTAAGAAGAGGTGTATGGGTATAACGCGAGTGAGAGAATTGGGCGATACATTGTAGTGATACTGTAAAGTAATCATGATTCGACAGTTTTTTTAATGTTGTAGGATGATGTATAGGTTATTTCTCTCATGATTCTTGATCTTTTGACGATATCCACTATAGGAAAAAAGTTTCACCTATTAGTTTACGATCTAAGAAGAAATTGATACATTATTTGTAATGGAAGATGTATTAACTCCACTCGGGATATAAAGGGCTAATAATGGCGACAAATAGCTTCAAGTTTCCTTAATCTTTGTATAGAAAGCATTCGAAATGAGAGTATCTCAATTTCATTTAGCACGAAAAGAGATTTGCAACGAGACGTGAGCTCTCGATAAGGTCAAATCAGGTTTTTCCATCGGACATCTCATAGGAATGGTGTTAATAGTGTTAGAGAAAACCAGACTTTTTACAGACGATCGCCACGACGCGTCTCGTTTTAAATATTACATTAGACTGTATACGAACTTTCGAATGCAACGTCTCGTTTTTTCTTTTTTTTTCTTTCTCCACAAAAAAGGAGACACACGGAGAGAGGACTGTTACAATTGGTTCGATTTTTCCAGAGCCGACTGATCTACTTGAATACGGGCGCCCTGACAATTTGAATAATAGCCCGGGCTTAAACAATTGAGAATGGAAAATATATACAAAGAAACGGTTAACTCGGTGGCCTATACGTTAAACTGACACTTGAATAAGCTTCGTAGTGCACGCGCGCAGTGTGTAAAGTTCCCGACACGCGTGCGCGGCGCATGAAAAAATCACCCTTGACTTAACAATATATATTCAACGAGATTTCCCGCAGTCAGGCCATTCCAATTAAACGTAATATAATTGCTCGTGAAATTTACAGGGAAATCAATTAACTCTCAGCGTGCAGACCGCGCAAAGTATCCCCGGGTGTATATATACTCCATTAATCATCCGGCAAAGCCTAACCCGTCACTCGTCGAAAACAACTAAAAAACTAGTTTTGCTTTTCGTATACCAATAACGTTCGCTCTCCATAAATCAGCCTCCCTCTCTCATAAAAGAACAACGTAGATCCCTCGCTTCTACACAACACACCGTCGCCTCACACCACCAAGCCACGATACACTATCGACACCGACATCGTCACCCACACACACATGTGTCTCATCTCTCTTTCTCTCTTATCCAGGCATCTATCCCTCGCACGTACGTTACAGTTCCGCGCGCTCCTCTCTTTTCGCGCTACCGTGCGGCGATCCGGTTCTCGCTTCTGTCTTTGGCAAACGATGTCACGCGGCGGCGCGGGTCGTTTCCAGGTCAGCGTCTCTCTCTCTCTCCCGAGAGACGTGCTGCATGTGTGTAATCTCTCTCTCTCTCTCTCGTACTGAGAGAGAGTATATATACGTGCGTGGGGGGCGCAAGTAAAGCCGCACCGTCGTATGCTGCCTCGGGCGCTCTTTTGCTTTGCTCGAGGCACCCGGAACTCACTCTGCTGCTGGCGCGCGCTTAGAATGGTCGCGGATTTTGGCCTGCTCCACTTTTGGCGCAAAAGCCGTGTGCTGGGGGATTATGGTGGAATGAGATAGAGGAGAATGAGAGAAAGAAGTTCGTGATTGACGTCGAGTTTTGGTTGGGATGACGTGGGGTTTGTTTGGAGAGTCGAATGAGGAAGTGAATTCGGCTGACTGGAGGCGTTTTTTTTGGTGATGAAAGTTTCCGGGTGTCTGTTTATTTTAGAGGTATATTTGAAATCTTATAGAATGGTTTCGGTCGGTAATATTTCGAATGACGGAGCTTTTTATCGATAATTATATATACCTCCGGTAATCGTAATCGTCTCTGATGTATTTTGCTTTTACAACTACACTTACTAAATTATGCTTAAACTTCTACTTCATACATCAAGATAAGGAACCTAAGCGTCCTATTCTAAACCGAGAAAAATCTCTATATCAAAAAACAATCACCCTTTTCTCCTCATCCTTGCGCTCACGCACGCTATATCATTAGCCCTCATTACACGCTATACCGCGAGACAAGCCATCACACAGGCGTGCGTACCCGCGAATTTTCCCGTGCCATAAATTCCAGCGAAAAACACTTACTCCCGCGTGCGTGTGTGTATGCAGAGTCTTTCTCTCTCTTTCCACGATCGACAGTAGCCGCGAGGAGGATCAAGAAGCCGAGACCGTCAATTATGCGCCGCCGCCGCACGACGACGAGTGATAATCTTTCTGCGCGACTGTCGCCGCCGCTGCCACTGTATAGCAGCGCGTATTTTCTCTCTCGATATGGTCAGGGTATATATAGAGGCGAGAGTTGGCCGACGCTGATGGCCCATATAGGCCCCGCGTAGCCGAAGATGCATATTGTTTTATGGGTAAAGGCGACGTAGGGTGTACTTTGAGAGATGGGAGAGGCTGTCGAAGTGCTTCTTTTGGGGAACTTACGTGTGATTTTTTTTTTACGGTGCTGATGTGACGCTGTAATGTTATGTTCAAGGTACTGAAAAATGATTATTTTATCGCGCTGAAGTCCGGTTGCTCTTTAAATAATAAAATGTTTATTAAACATCAATATAGTGATAGTAGTTTCATATTAGTATTTTATTATTAAAACAATTTCAGATGTATATAAAAATAATCACACTTGAAAGAAGCAACACTCCGACTTATGCTCATTTCATTATAATATTTTCGCATCACCGTCGTGACCTCAAAATATATACGTCCGTATATATATATACCCTCGCGTACTTTATTATCCAAACGCAGACGCGCGGGCAACGGGCGACATTTCGCACGCGCTATCTCACGTCGCGCACGCGCCGCGCGCGGTATTTCACTTTCAGCCACGCGCGCGCGTGCTCGCTCTTAAAGTGTTTTAAACGTGCAGTATACCTACCATGACGGGTCCCATAATAAAAACCACGTATATATATACACGCGAGTTTTATGAACACGCGTTGTTGTGTTGTTGTTCGACGATCGTAAAGCGGCGCGACGATCGTCATTACGAGACTGTAATTTACAATTTTTTTCGAGTTGTCTGGGATGTGGAAAAATGCGCTTTATATATTATCGAAGTACAACAACGCGCGCGCGAGTGCGCTGTGTGTTTCGTTTTATAATGCGGTTCGATATTGCGGTATTATGCGAAATTGCGGGGGCGTTTTTGCAATCGTCGCAGGGCAATTTCGTTTTATGCGGGTGAATTTTTTGGGATCATTAAGGCACCAGTGTGTTGCGGTTTGCTTTTATAAGCCAACCGGCCAAGGTGAATAGAGTAATTGTATAATTTAATTATCTTGGGAGGTCCGTAAATTTTTTTTTTAAACGTGGAAATCGAGCAAATTAATTCAAATTACCATTATTATATGTTTTTCTTGACGTAGGCAATAATTTTTGTGTCACTCGGCGCATTAAATTAACGAAAATATAATGGCCGGAGTTTTTATGGATGAAAGTTTTGTGATATATGGTTTTAATTACCGCTGTTATAATTTATCTGACAAATATTGTACTTTTAACGTCCGAATGTTTAAAACGAGATTAACGGTCCATTTAAGATAATTATATAATTTTTCTAACCCAAATCGCATGGAGTAGCTTTGTTTACTATGCATTTATCGCGTTAAAAATTTCGTCACTTTTTCCGCAACACTTCACGTTTTTCTCTGCCGCCACTCTCTTTTCTCTATATCCACCGCGGGCGCCCCTCACAACGACTCATTAAACGGCCATAAATTTTACAATCCGATTCGAATTAAGCAATAACTCATACTTGTCGGTGATATAGTGCATATTAAAGGACTGTAATTACGCGTATGGGTGCGCGCGCATGTGTGGACTCCGGCGAGAACCGGACTTCGTTAGTGTCAAAACACCGCGGGAGGCGTTTCTCTCTCAAACTGCGTCACACACACATATACCGCGACAGAAATTCGTTATCGTCGCCTGAGATTTTTCCCGCCCGGAGAAAAAATAAAGCACAAGCCAGTCGATAAGTACACAAGCCTGCATGCGTGAAATTAATCCGGACAACTCGATTAATCGAAAGATTCCGATGTATCGATTCGTTCTACTTTAGCCCGCGCATAAGAGCGTGGATTTTTCCCGATCTAGAGACGTTAATTCGCAGGTTTGAAAATCAATGTCACTTGCAATGCGGTGGTTTTCCAAAGTTGTAACGGGTATACGCGAGTGAGCCGTTTACCAGATCGGCCGATTTATTCGACTTACTTCTAATTGCCAGCGTGAAAATGTGCAAGTGTCGAGGCGTTATTTTATACGACTCTCCGTTATGAATTTATATTGAAAATGTTAGATTAGCCGCGTTGAACTGAATTTACATTTCTCGTTTTCATATATACATTAGACGCCTTGGCGCAGAATTAATGCACTTTGCGCGCGCGGAAATGTAAACCAGCGCGTTTTAAATTGAAAAAGAAAGTAAAAGCCGCGGGTAAATGCTCGATTCTCTCTATCATCGTGTGTTGAAACTATTTGTCGAAAGTCGCCGGCGAAGCGATCAAAATATTAGTTTAAGGTGTTCCAGAAACCATTAAATTTACGCCTCTCTCGTGCTGTCGTAATAAAAAGAAAAGACTAAGTCACCGACAAATCGAACTGTACCAGGATTTAATTGGCCCATAATAAATTCTCGCATCTCGCAATGTAATGGCCATTATACCACTGCATCAGTGTTTCTCGTTCCCCTTTCGAGCGCGCGAAGCAAATTAGTCCGATCGAATCTAATTTATATCCACATTTACAATTCTCCGCTGCTCCTTTATGTAACCAACGATCTCTTAGCGCTGCAAGAGAAGCCTACTAACGTGCCGTTGGAGCCTAATTACGCCGAAAATCGTGCGTCGTAAAACACTCTCGGAGCGTCCATCGCTCCTTAATTAAGACACACCATTTCTCTCTCTCTTTCTTTCTCCCGAAGAGAAAACAAAAAAGGCCCATCCGCGATGCAACGAATTGTTTTGGGGCCGGCTTCGGCAATCTCGCTTCACCATCTCTTTTTCTCTCTCTCACTCGTCACCTACTTTCGTGGCTGCGGCGACGGTAGCCCTGCCAATCTTGCCGGGCCGATCTTGCGTAACGGCTCGACAAAGGCCCCCCGAAGGAGCGCGCGTACTCACACACACATGTGTGTGTGTCTCGTATGCGCGACAAACCGTTATCTCGCCGGCGGGGTTAAGGGGGCAGAGTGGAGAGAAGAGACTCGAAACGAAGGTTCATGGCGACGGTGACGACGATTCTTTTTCATTTTGCCGACGACGGGCGGTTTAAGAGATTTTAATGGCGCCGAGAGCATCGGTTCGTTATTAACCCGTTTAACGGGGTCCTGAGTCTGCCTCTGAGTGCTTTTTTTCTAGAGAGTTGAGTTTAAAAGGATGCTGGATGAACACGGGTGAGGTTGACCTCTATATTTGAGAAGGATGGAGAGATGAAGTGGGATTTAAATTTCAGAGTTGAAATGATAATCGAAAGTTATTTTTGATTATGATGATTTGTACAGTTATATGATAAATGAGATCGCCGGGCAATTTGAATTTCTGGAGGAAGGTGCCAATAACACAAACTGTTTTATAAACACTTGTCATATAATAACCTACTGTATGGCTTACCGTTTATTTATTTATGTATTAAGATCATGGTTCTGGGTTATTTTAAAATTTTCGATTTGCAATTGACGCGAGGAACAGCAGAGGAGAGCACTATTAATGAACATTTGCTACGCAAGAGTTCTGAAGTCATCGATAAAAAAATATTGATGTGTCATAACTACTTACCTCTCACAGCAGCCTGTGCCTGATGTGACAGGTGTAATTATTTCTTCTGCTTTACTTATGAAGATGAATGTTTCTTTTGTATATATATAGTGTGTGATCTCATTTCTTTTTCAAATCAGAACAATGAACCGAAAGATAAAAACCATTCGAATAATAAAATATTTAAAATTATATTAACAATCTCAAAAATTAAATTTAACATTAAACCTCGGAATTTCAAAAGCCAATAAATATTAAAGTATTGCAATATCTTAACCAATAAAGTGGCTTCAATCTACATTTAATGGCAATATTACCTTTCCACACCACGCAATCATGACACTCGCATTAACAAGTGTACTCGCGCGTGGATTCCGCGCGAATCTCCTTTTCGCGCTGACTCACTTATCCGGCCACTAACTGCGTGGTCATTTTGCACCGTGCGTCTTTTTCTTTCTCTCTCTGTGATGCGTATGGTTTTCGCGCGTTGAGATCTTCTCGCGCGTGAAGACTGGCCGGACGGACAGACGGTATCCTTTCGGCGATCTGATGTGCGTACGCGCGTGATCAGGAACAAAGACGGGAGGAGCTGGCTGTCGGGACGCGGCTAAACTGAATTTCTTCATCTGCGATGATGTGCGCTATGTGCTGGGTTTCGCGTGATGTAGGTTGAGTCGTAATTGAAATGGAATTTAATTTTTAAACCCGATTGAAAATTAAGAAATGTCTATGTGTGATATTTATTTGGGAATTGCTTTACTAATTGTGTGTCTCTTTTTGTTACAGGTAAGGGTTGTTTCCGCTACTATGAGTCCTATGAAGCAGTGCGTGAGTACAACAAATCGTAAACCAAAGTGTTAAACTAATAACATTTTGGTTCAATATGTTCAACAACTGATAATATATTTATTGTGCTTAAGAGTCTACCATCACCTTCATAATGTAGTTTGCCAAATTCATAGTGTTTTCCCCAACCTTATGATACTTATCATTTTGAAACTATTAAGTAAGGTAATGGTGACTGCCATATCATTTAACATTTATAATTATATTTATGTTTCTTTCCAAAAACTACTTTGGAATGTCGCCGAATTATCTGACATCTTCCCCTTCACAACTTTCATCCTGGAAATCATCGCCATCTCATCAATCACATCTCATATCTGCGTTCTACAAGACCATCGAGCATCAAAATGATCTCGTCACAAATCAAACAAACCCTTCGCACATTGGAGGAAGCAAGACAGTAGACGTCGGCACGGCTTGTGCGCGCATAAGCTCCTAATGTCAATTGCTAAACGTCGACGACCTGCAGTCTACATGTGTGTGCGCGAATACGTATAATCCCAGCGCGTGTGTGAATGACGTCACAAATCGTTTTCATTCCTTTCACCACGATACTTCGAGAGAGCGCGGGGCAACCTGCTGCTGGCCCCCTTCGTATAACCTGCTCTATCTGCGCGCTCCCGTCCTTCTGTCTCTCTTTCTCTTTTCGCGAGCAGAGAGCGTGCGCGTGTACTTAGTCACTGCGCATAACGGACACAAACGAAGGAGCAGCAGCGGCAGCAACAGCAGCGAAGGCACAAACAGCTGCATCGTCACGTTCGCGACTCGTGGGCGAAGTCGTGACTCGAAAATGATTGCGCCCTCGTATCGCCCGCCGAGATCGTTTTCTGTTTAGCGGAGTGACAGTGAGCGCTCTCTTTTTCCCTCTCTCTCCCTCGTGCGAGTTTGCGCATTCTGCAACTCGCGAGAGAGGATTCTTATTGCAAGAGCACGAGTACACCGATACCAAATGGTGGTGTGTAAAGTGCGAGATAGGACATCGCAATATGCTCTAATTGCAGACTGAAGCTAATTCGTTTTCGTATGGGAGCTACTACTGGTTTTATTGCTCTCACAGGGTGCATAGTTAAATTTTTTTGATAAATCAAACTGAATTTTAGTATTAAGAATTAATGAAGAAGTGCGATACTTTTTATAGATGTTTTATTATTAAATTTGTCTACGTCAGATACACGTTAACCAAATAATTTTTAAAGAAAATATAAGTTAAAATTAAATAAATTAAAAAATGTGTCAATACAATTCAAATGAACTTTTCGTATAAAAGCTAGTATTTAGTAAGTTTCTCTATTGATTAATATTATCATTAAGTGTAGTCTAATAATAGGCATTGTTGTGCATTATTATTATCTACGGAGCTCTGTTATATTGATTAAAGGTTAATTAATAGTTATTGTTTAACTATTTGTAATTTGTAAACTGCATTTATTAAATGGTTTTAAAAGCTATTATATAAATATAACAGAGCACTACAATATGTTTTTCTAATATATTCTACATATTACTAAAATGTAGAAATATTTTTTAATTAATATTTATTTTCCGACAGATAAAGTTTCTCATCTATGGGATATTATGGCTGTCCAATACAACAGAATTTGTTACGTCAGCCATTATACAAACAACGACTATAAATGCATTAGGAGTTGATACTCAACAACCTTTACTTGATACAACAACCGAAAGTATAGTACCAAATTCTGAACATTCACATAAAAAACGAGAACTAAGTGCAACTATTCCAAATCCATTTATAACAGTACCAAAAGTACAAGGCAGAAATGACGGTTTTACAGACCAATTTCCGACACTTGCTTCAGAAGTTGTAGCCGCTAGTGCAGCAGCCGAAAAACGTGTACTTTTAGACAATTTGGGTTCTTCTACATATCATCATCATCACGGTCATCATCACGGACATAAACATGACCATAAACATGGTCACCATCACGGCCATAAGCACGGTCACCATCACCATTCAAAACACGAACACGGTCATGAACATAAACATCATCATGGGCATAAACATCATCATGGACACGATCACAAGCACGGGCATCATCATCATGAGGATCACAAGCACGATCATAAGCATGATCATAAACATGGGCATCATCACAAACACGGTCATCATCATCATCGAGAACATAAGCATGGTCACCATCACCACCATGGCCATAAACATGGTCATGATCATAAGCATGACCACGATCATAAACACAAACATGATCATAAGCATGATCATCATGAACACCATCACCACAAACATGGGCATCATCACCACTCCGAACATAAACATCACGAAGAGCATAAACATGAACAAGAGCACCACCATCACCATAAACATAGTCATAAAAACGAGCATCATCATCATCATGATCATCATCATAATAATAAGCACCACCATCATCATAAACACCATGAAACTGAAGAGCACCATCATCATCATGGGCACGAGCATAAAGATGATCACAAGCATGACCACAAACATGATCAGCACCATCATCATGGTCATGATCATCACCATAAACACGGTCACGAACATCACCATGGACATCATCAGGATCATCACCATAAACACGGTCACGAACACAAACATGGTCATCACCATGGACACAAGCACGAACATCATGAAGAACATAAGCATGGTCATCATCACGATCATAAAGCCGACCACCATCATCACCACAAGCATGGTCACCACCATGGTCATCATCACGGTCATCACCACGGCCACCATCACAAACATGGTCATGAGCACAAACACGGTCACCACCATGGACATCATCATGGACACCACCATGGGCACCATCACCATCATGGGCATGAACACAAACATGATCATCACCAAGACCACAAACATAAGCACGGTCACCATCATGGTCATAAACATCATCATGGCCATAAACATCATCATGACCATCATGAACATCATAAGCATGGTGAACACCACAAGCATCATGTTGAACATGGCCATCATCATGGTCACAAACATGATGAACATCATAAGCATCATGAAGAACACGGACATCATCATGGGCATCATCATGAGCATGGGCATCATGAGCATCATCATCATTCAGCACATGAAGACCATCATCATGACCATTTCAAGGATCATCATCATCATTTTGGTGCTTCGCAAACACACGCAGAATATGCATTTCCTGAAGATGGTTTGGCAACATCAGACTCAGCAAAAATTAATAACGAAGCATCGGTGACTGCGACATCATCAACACCATTTATTGTAAAATTAGTTTAAATAAAATATCGTTTACACATTTGGTATACATGTTTTGTAAAATAAATTACTGCAATTTTTTAAAATAAATATGACATCATTAATAAGCTTTTTTTTTACTATACCTGTTGACAAATTAAAATTACAAATATACAGAAAAATGAAACTATAATAAGAATTATCGAAGTACATATAAGATAGAGATATATGCATATGCCTGTCTGTTGAAATATAACTCTACGTTAATTTTTAAACATTTTTTAATAATATGTTCTTCTAAATGTAACATTTGAAGTGAACAAAATAAATATCTGCGCTATTCTATATTATGTGACTAACAAAGCTCACTCATAAGGTTATGTTAAATTTAATTGCAAATAGCATGCCTTTACTGGGTTCGGTAACTTACCAATTTATATGAATAATTTATTTTTATATCCTTATTAGAAAAATATAAATTTAATTTTCTATTAATATGACTTGCAAACCAATGATTTTGGACGGTAACGATTTGTATTAAAACTTCGCGTAAGGAGAGTATGCAGTATAGACTAATAGAACTTTTCTTATACAAGCTAAGATTTAGTAAGTTTCTATGATAGTAATAAAATTAAGGCTTAGTGCATTTATATTTTAGTAAAAAAGCTAAACTTACAATAATAATTACTTTTATTCTTTTTTTTTTTAACAGATGTATCTGATATCGGGGTATTTGTGGCTGTTCGTTTTGGCACGATCTGTTGAGTCAGCTACTGTGCTTCCCATTGCTAAACAAAATAATGATACGGAATCACAAGGACTTAGTAATCAAACGCAATCACAAATTATAAATACACCAGCCAATGTAGAATTACAAACTGAACGTATCATTGAAAAGCGCCAGCTAAATAATAGGAACAACTTTAATTTAAATATAGGGAGCACAGATTCCCAAAGTTCGCCCTCGTTACAGCAATCTAAGCAACAACCAAATTTGAATAAACAAAATGGAAGTCCATTAACTTCATTTGCTGCACTCGCTAAGTCTATGGTTCCAATGAGTAATCCAACTAAACTGGACAGTTTATCATCCGCTACCTCGTTTGGTTCACATGGACATCATAGCTCTCACAGCCACCATGGTCATGACCATAAACACCATCACGGACATAAACATGATCATAAACATGGTCACCATCACGGCCATCATCACGATGCAGATCATAAACATCATCATAAACATCATAATGATCACAAGCATAAGCACGATCATGGACATCACCATCATCATCATCAAGAACATAAACATAAACATGGCCATCATCATGATCAAAAGCATCACCATGAAGAAAAACATGAACATGATCATCATCATAAGCACGGGCATCACAATGAACACAAACACGGCCATCATCATGAACAGCACCATAAACATGGACATCATCATAAGCATGGTCATCACCACAAACATGGCCATAAACATCATGCAGAACATCATCACGGTCACCATCATCACCACACTTCAAAACACGAGCATCATGAAGAACACAAGCATCACGGAAAGCACCACCATCACCATAAACATGACCATCACAATGAACATCACCATCACCATAACCATCACCACAAAAATGAACATCATCATCATCATGAGCACAAAGAAAAAGAGGAACATCATCACCATCATGGGCATAAACATGGACATCATCATGATCACAAACATGGCCATCACCATGGGCATCATCATGGTCATGAACACAAACATGGCCATCACCACGATCATAAACACGGTCACCATAATGAACATAAACACTGTCATCATCATGATCATAAGCATGGACATCATCATGATCATAAACATGGTCATCATCAAGAGCATAAGCATGGCCATCATCATGAACACAAAGAAGAACACAAGCAAGATCATCATCACAAGCACGGGCATCATCATAAGCACGGTCATCATCATGGTCACGATCACAAACATGATCATGAACACAAACATGATCATAAGCATGGTCATAAACACGGACATCACGAAGAGCACCATCACAAACATGGCCATGATCATGGCCATCATCATAAACATGGACATCACCATGGTCATCATCATAAACAGGAACATAAACATGATCACCATCATAAACATCACCATGATCACAAGGAAAAGCATGGTCATCATCACGGTCATCATCATCATGACCACCATGGTCATAAAGAACATCACAAGCATGGCCACCATCATGATCATCATGAAAGTCATGGGCATCATGGACACCACGACCATCTCGGATTTCATAATAGCCATCATGTTGACTTTGGAAGTCACGTCCATTTTGGTGCTACACAACAACATGCAGAATACGTATTTCCTAAAGATGGATTACCCGCGTCAGAGTCTGTTAAGATTGCAACAGAAGAGTCTATAGCCACTACACTGCCACCGCAACCTTATGAGGAATAAATATTGTAAAAATCTATTTTTCAATTAATAAATATTCAAAACTAATAAAATCGATTGTGTTTATGAATATTTATCACCCGCTTTATTTTCTGCAATACTTTAAAACAATTTAAAAAATAAGGTGAAAAGAATGTCTTTTTGTACTAGTACTGGTAAGAATTTTCAAAAGATTATTATTTGAATCACATAAACAACTAGATATAATAAATAATAAATTGTATTATAATGCACCAATGCTTTGAAAAGTATACAGTGAATCGGAACTGTAAGTGTAATTATAGAACCTTTAGTATACAAGCTCTCATTTAGTAAGTTTTTACGGTAGTTTTATCAATAAGAATAAGTAATCTAATAAAAAATATATATGAATATAATATTAAAATTTGTTATGTTTGATTTTTTCTGACAGATAAATTGCCTCATGGCTGGGTTATTATGGCTATTCATTGCGGCACACTTGGCCGAGTCTGCTAGTGTACTTCAAGTTGTTGATCAAACACGGCCACTAAATATTATAACCACTACACAAAATATACTTTTGAATCCTCCACATCCTCAGCAAAAGCGGCAATTGGATATCAAATCACCTTTTGGTTTGAACTTAGAATTAACCCCTCCAAGCTCATTCATAACAGCGAAACCTTTAAGGCTACAAGGGCAAAAAAATGTTAAAAGACGTAATGACTCATCATCAAGTGTATATTCAACCATTCCAACAACAATTCCGTCATTCGAGCGACGAGCTCAGATGGACAATGTACATGATGCAGCTACATTTATTCATTCGATAGGATCTCATCATGGTTACCATCACGGTCATGGACATCATCATGGTCATCATCACGGACACGATCACCATTCTAAACACGATCACCATGAAAAGCACAAGCATCATCACGGACACAAACACCATCACGGTCATGATCATAAGCATAAACATGGTCATCATGAAGAACATAAGCACGACCACAAGCACGACCACAAACATGGTCATCACCACAAACATGGCCATCATCACCATCGAGATCATAAGCATCACCATGATCAGAAGCATCATCACGACCATGAACATAAGCATAAACACGACCATAAACATGAAAATAAGCATCATCACGAACATAAACATCATTCTGATCATGACCATAAACATGGACATCATCATCATCATGGTCACAAGCACGGTCACGATCACAAACATAAGGGCGATCACCATCACCATCACAAACATTCACATCACAACGAGCATCATCATCATCATGACCATCATCATCACAATGACCACCACCATCATCATTCTCATAAAGAGACAGAAACCCATCATCATCATCACGGACATGATCACAAGAATGACCATAAACATGAGCATAAGCATGATCAACATCATCACCACGGTCATAAACACGATCATGGCCACCACCATGAACACAAACATGGACATCATCAAGATCATAAACATGGACATCATCATGAGCACAAGCATGGTCACCATCATGATCATAAACACGGTCATCATCAAGAACATAAGCATGGCCATCATCATGAACACAAACAAGATCATCACCATGAGCATAAGCACGGTCATCATCACGGTCATCATCATGGCCATCATCACGGACATCATCACAAACATGGACATGAACATAAGCATGAGCAGAAACATGACCATAAACACGGACACCACCATGAACACAAACATGATCACGACCATGAACACAAACATGGTCATCATGAGGATCATAAACATAAGCATGAGCATAAACATGGCCACAAACACGGACATCATCATGATCACAAACATGATCATCACGATCATCACAAACATCATCAGGATCATAAGCACCATCACGATCATAAACACAAGCATGATCATAAACATGACGAGAAGCATAAGCATCATGAACATCATGGACATCATCATGGACATCACCATCACCATAAACATCATGAAGATCATCATCATAAAGCCCATGAAGATCATCATCATAAACATCACTTTGGTCATCACCATCACTTTGGTGCCACCAAAATTCACGAAGAGTATGCATTCCCTGAACATGATGCGCCAGTGTCAGAAACCAAAATTAAAGAAGAAACTTCTATAACGACAATCCCACCACCACCTTTCACAGGTCATTCGGAGGAGTAAAATATATCTGTTAATTATGCATTATTACAGTTGTTGAATTGTAAATTAGAATATTTTAAAAATAAATTTATTGTCTTTTAGCAATTCTGAAGTATTTTCTTAATAAATTTTGTAACAATAAAGTGTAACGTAATAATATTTTCTCATTTTTATTTTGTTCGGATACACTTAAGCAGTCTTATATTTAAATTTTGTATACAGATTTCTTATTATATAATTAGAGTAAATACTTGTATAAAATCTTTTGTCTACTTTTACTCATTAAAAATATAATAACGAACCATTTCAGTCCATTCAAAATAACCCTACTATCCCAAATATTACGGTCATCATTAATGTATCTTTTTTTATAACTCAAATTTGTTAACAAATAGAACCTACATTCTGTTGAAAAAAAGAAAACAACTTCGAGCCCACTGTAGTGAAATATAGTAGCACTTGACGTAATATTTTTCAAACTACACGTAGAGAAAACAATGTTTATATCTTCGTTATATTCGGGTCATCGAGGTTTCGGTCGTACGCGTACTAGAACGATCGCTAGCGGCGACACTATAAGCGCAAGTTCCCGCAGAAGTAGCAGCAACGGCAGCAACAGCAGCCACGGCAACAACAACAACCCCCCGGGCAGCAAACTAGTGGACTGTTGCTGTCGCGCGCGTGCACGCGGGCGCAAGTGCGATGGTAAATTTCGTTTAATGGTCAATAACTTCTCGACACGTCGGACAGATAACACACAAGTGAGCTCTGGCGGACCCGCGGAGGCAGGCTCACGTACGTGCACACTAGAGTGAGAGTGGGCCTAGACGAGAAAGAGGCAAGGAACTCTCCGTAGACTGTGTGCATGTATGTTTGTGTGCGATGCGGTGCGCAAGGGAGAGCGACGAGACCGAGCGATAAATTGTCGTAGATGTGAGTGACTAGCGAAACTTCGGAGTCGTTTCGCAGATATCTGTGCGTGCTACCGGTATTCCCGCGGTTTGCACGGAACGGGGAAAGTAAAGTTCAATGAAATGCAATGTTGCATAGTTATTGATAGTATTCAAGAATCTGAATGTTTGAGATCGTAGCAAAATTGGTTTGGTTAATGTTTCAATTCATGGTTGGAGCGATTGTGTAAATCATTTTTAACGAACCTTTGCAACTTGATACAATTTTAATTTAAATTATTGTACATAGTCGTGTAAAAAAGTTCACCAACTTTCCCAGACATATTTCCTAAGATATACGCTCCTCCCACTAAAAGCAACCGCAAAACTTTGACAAAAATCATTTACCAAAACCCATTTTCCATATACCTCATACAGTATCACAGTCACGTAGCTTATACAGCCCCCGCGTCCCATAACCGCATCTCCGCATAAAAGAATCAAGAACCTCTCCTCGCCGAAACCCTTGAACTCTCTCTCTTCCCCTACCCCCGTCCTCGTAATCCCATTACAGCGCTTTCGCGGCACTTTGCGTAACGCGCTCCGCGTTTTCCCAGACGCCTCCTGACAATGCCTGAAAATTTCATCACGCGTCTCGCCATCTCTCCTCAGCGCGGTTTTTCGATTAGCTATGCGGCCGTAGCCACCGCCGCCGCGAATCACAAGCGAAGAGACGAGACAACGTCGACGAGGACGTGGAAAACGGCAGCCGCCCATCTGCCCCCCTCTTCCAGAGATGTCATTATACGCGCGCGTATAATTACACACACAGCAGCAGCGCTCGGGAATATATCGGCGCGCGAGTACGCTTTAATGCGTGTATGTGCGTATACTTATGTACAGAGGAGAGAGAGAGAGAGAGAGAGAGAAAGACCGCAAAGGTTTCTCGATTAGGAGTTTCGCGCGTACACGGCGGCAGCAGCACATCCGGCACCTTGATGACCTTGGATGCGCGCCTTTGGCAAATGTTAATGGAGGCGCGCGCGCGACGAGCGGGAGAAAAGGAGGAATGGGACGCGTACCGACGTCGTCGCGGTAATTATCGTAACAACGCGAGCGCAGGACTTCAGTACAGCGGCGATGTTATTTCTTCTTTTTTTTATGGGAGAGGTGTTATTAGGCGCGTGTATACGACGCGGCTACCGTTTTGCTGCTTTGTTTTCGGGGTAAACTGCGCGATGTCCGGTGTGACATGATGATACTGTTTTATAGAATAGGGGGCAATTTTAGATGATAAAGGGAAATTGGCTCGCCGTGGAGAGGCTATTTTTATCGAGAATAACGAGAGTATTTATGTGTGTAAAAAAGGATATGTATGGTATTGCATTAATATTTTTGTACAAAAAGTATTAATTGATATTGCTTTTTTGTTCGAGTAGTCATATGCACACTAAAATTTATTGAATGAGTTAAAACATTTAAAATAAAAGAAAATGTGTACCGGATGAATGATCTGATTAAAAAACGTTCATCTATAATCTTCTTCGGCAAATGCATATTACATGCAATTTCGTTGTACAACGGCTACTAAAAGTTTTACTCACTCGTGTCTCGCCCTATAATTATCAATACTAAATACATCGATTTCCAATTCACCAATCAAAAGTAACCCCGATGCATTAAACAGTACCTTACACGACAAACTCTATTCCTTACTCTCATCCTTTCTCACATCACCACTTCACGATTGCATTCAAAATCCGCTTTTTCCATCCGCAAAAACGTTCGACACCGCAAAACGGTCACCACCATCGCCGCGACATTCCTCCGCCTTCAAAACAATGGCCTTTACCCACCTATATGCACACGGACGCACAGACACACGTGCACACAGACTTGCAGCCGCGCACGAGTAGCGGAGCACCTGTGCTCGGGCTCGCATGAATTATTTAGAAGTCCGTAGAGAGAAAGAGAGGGAGGGAGAGAGAGAGACGGCGGCAGCAGCAATTTGCCCGCCGGCCGCGGAGGCGCATCCCCGAGACCTTTGGCTCGTTTGGCGCGGCCTTGAGGCCGTCCAGACGCAACGCGCTGGCCCCGCGCGAACAAAAAGAGAGGAGGAGGCAAGCGCTCACGCTCGTGATGCACACGACAATTACGTGTGTGTATAAAGAGCTCTCTTGCAGCCCTCCGACGCGACTTCTCTGCGCGCTAGGGCACTTTAATTGAAGGGATATGCGAAGAGTATATACGCCGCGCGTATGGAAATAGAGCTGTTGGAAGAGAGAATGTTTTGTTTAAAATGATTGTGGTATATACGTCGTTTAAATGCGCGGTTTATATAGTTTTATATACTTTGTTGAATATGGAATTATTGTTAGAACGATGAAGATGAGAAATGGAAAGTCTATTACAGTTGTCAGTTTATTGTAGAGCCATGGCTTTGTCATTATCGAGTACAAGCTAAATTTAACTAAACTTATTGAGTGTACTGCGTCACTCTGCGTCAAACGTAAACGTATGAATAATTTGAAAAATGTAAAAGAAAGATAAGACGACGGCGCGCGCACTTATCGCGACGTACTACGTAGCAATAAAAGACAATCAGCGTGGCGGAGTGGACATGGAAATGACGCAAAAAGCGAGCGGAAAATCAAAGAAAGCCAGGTGGAGCAGGAGAAGCGCGCAAAAACAGAGCTAAATTAAGCGATAAAATAAGAAGAGCGTGCGCGCGCGCAGCCTAAGAAGCTTACGTCTGAACGGCAAGAGGAGGAAAAGATATATACGCGCGTAAGCATACGCGTGAAACGTTAAGAAATGGAGAACGCAAAAGATACAGCAGCAGCAGCATCATCCCGAGCGTTACCTTTAACCCACGCGTGCATTATGCTCGCACGAGGAATATATACACACGCACGTGCGCTCGGGGTTCTGAAATTTATTGGAGATGTAAAAGTGTCAGTATAGTCGCTGGTATATTTCAGTCGCGTATACTCGGTACGCCTCATCAAGACCGTAAATTTTGACGAGTTTAATGCCCGGCGAATAAAAAAGTTTAGTGCCGCGCGGCGATCGGTGTCCGCTCTTACTCTCTCTCTCCGCGGACAATCGCGCAATTAAAAAATTATTTTTGTTGCAGAAGAGAAGCGAGTAGTTGACACCGCGCGAAACTCGAGACACACGGGACGTATATATATAATATGCTAATTTCGTAAAAGTAAAGCCGCTCACAATGTAACCTGTATATATTTCGTTACGCGCGAGAGATGAATTTGGCGTGAAAGGGACGACCAATTACTTTCGCGATGTAGGTATATATATACCGTACGTGTAAATGCAAATTTCGAACGGTGAGATTATACGTTGCAGGGCCAGGCAGTTCGACTGCGGTGATGTTGAATTAAGTGCGTCTTAAAAAGACGATAACTGCACGATTAATTGAGACCTTTCTTTTGGGCGTAATTAATAACATACCTCTTCGATGAGGAACCGTTATGGCGATAATTTCTTGTTGTACATCGTGTTTGCTTTACTCGTAAACTCAAGATGAAAGAAACCTTTCGTTAATTTCATCAACATAATGTATATATAACAACATAAATTTTATTTATATATAACGGTCAAGTACAACGATCTTTATACCTTTATTTATACCATAATATGAATAAAATGGACACTCCCGGCATGAATAGACCTTTAACTATAATTTACGACTAGAAAAGCCTTCCGCCATACCGATATACGAAAAAAAACGCTCCACACGCATACAATTGCTTATAAGTCGGATAGAGCGAGAATTTCTCGAACCTCATTAATTCCCAATCGCGCCCCGACGCTTGCTTGTACATATACTACTCTCTCGACAATTAAATTACAAAAGCGCGCGCGGCGACATTAATTAGTTTCGTTCTCCTGCCCATATAACCCGCACACACACACATATCCCCTATCCATAAAAGCTCTCGCGCACTAAAAAAAAACAACTCGCGCGCACGCGCGTTTGTCCCGTCAATTATTCTCTCTCGCACGCGCTCGCATTATACTTTCGCGCGCATAAGCCGATGCAGCAGACCGGGCACATTATCCCCGCGCCGCGCGACAAAGCCTCGTGCACCGCCGATAATTTTCTCTCCCGCCCCTTGGGATCGATTTCTCGCGAAAGTGTTTTCTCGCGCTCACTTTTCGCGATGATGATTGCCGCACGTATACAATGGAATATGCATGACGTGCAGCGAGAGAGAGAAAGAGAGGGTCAGTGTCGGGGACGAAACTGGGCTGCGATTTGGAAAGTTATATATATACACGTGCGTGTGTATAAAGGGGGGAAAGCGAGAGGGAGAGAATATAAGCTTAGGAATGAAAGAGAGAAACGATGCACGCGGATGTCTCTTGGCATTGGCTACTCCTTGGCAGTGAAACGTGTCTTTGTTTTGCTTTTGCGCTCGCGCGCGCACGTGCTCTCGTTATTTTTATTTGATTTATTCCGCGAAGAGAATCCGCGAGCTGGATTATTTTATAGTTGAGCGTGGCCGTTTCTTTCGAGAGCCGCTAAGTTCAGTCGCCTGCTTAATACACTAAAAGTTTCATCCTATATACGTTCTTCTAATAAATGTTTAACATATTACTCGACAGCAATTATCTCATAACGGTCAAATTAACTTCATCCCGAAACCTTGTCTCCATTAGATCGATTATCAAAATGATTCGTAACATACTCTGACACGCGTAATGGAACCGTATTCGATCTCTTAATTGACCGCCTGTAGTGAATTTTTCATCTCGATAACATCTTTCTCCCGGTTCTAAGCCAAACCCTGTAATTATCTAATTAATTACAATAACGCATACATGCGTCATTAGCGAGCGATCGAAGCGGAGAAAGACGAGAGGCGGCGAGACGCGCGCGAAAGACATAGAGAAAAGTTCCTTGAGGCGTGCATAATGCGACTCGACAACGTAACCCACGCTATCGCGGCAGGCGATCGTTGTGTTTTCTCTGTCTCGTCGATCGACGACCGATCGATCCATCGAGGCGAATTTCGATTTCGACGAGCGTGTACGGGATCTTTGACGAGTGAAAGCACATCCAATGCTCTCTCACACGTATATAGGAAAAAAAAACGAGCGAACGGCGAAAAGTCATCATCGGTCGCGCGTGTCATGCGTGTGTATATGTATATTGAGGCATCGAGAGGAAATTTCGCAAGCGCGGATATGTGTAAGCACAAGCTTTTGCGTATACAGTTTCTCGAACGGAAGAAACACAGAGTGGCGGATACCCGGAACGACGAGAGTCCGGTCTTTGTAAATGGACGTGGCGGTGACGCGCGCATCTCCTTAACGGTTTCACATTGAAGCGTTTTTTTTTGGCTCTTATAATGAAAATTGCACGAAATTTCGATGACCAAGGAAGATTAATAATTCGCTGGGTTGAACATGAAAAAAATTTCCTCGTGTAAGTTGATATTGACTGAGATATAGCTGTAATTACTTGAATTGAGTTTAAATTAAACATTAAATTGCATTTAATACTCGATCGTTCTGTCCATAATTCAGAAAGTTGTCGAGGATACTACTTTTTGTTTGCCGTAAAAGTGAAAACCTGCGATGTTACAAGACACGTCTGCGTATATATACAATGTGACAGACAATTGGGAGTTGAAAGATCTCGAATTTAAAAGCAAAAAAAAAAAAATGCGTAATGACGTCACACGAAACGAAAATAAAAGTTGTTAAAATAGACGAGAGAAGTTCTTAACTCTTCCAATTAACGAGTAGCGTAAAATGCGCGTGCGGTGCGGCCTTACTAAACTTATATTTAATTCTATAAAGTCTTGTATTCCTCGACAAGCTGCATTAAAATTGACCCCCACCGATTATCAAACATTAAGAGTAAAATTTACCTACATCGCTCGGTCTTGCTCAACCCAACTTGTTCTACTTAACGAACGCCGACTTCCCAGTATATTAAGTCTATTTGAATTTGGCTCGGGTTTATTTAAAGTAGAGCATAAACGTATTCGACATGTGATCGATCACTGCGGCCACAAGCATCCCGTAACGTAAATTATCTTAATACGCCGAAATTGACGAATTTATCATATATATATTATCAATTTCGTGCATGACTTATCTCTTCGTCCCTTATATAACGTGTTACACATTTTTTATCTAACCAAACCCATCTCTCCAAAATCCTCAACAATCATACCACACTTTCCGCACGACATCGTGCTTCTTTTCCACGCAATCGCATTCGCGCGTGCGCATATATATATACACAACCGTGTGTACACGCTCATTAATCAGCGACGGCGGGGAGTTATCGCGACTCTCGCAGACACCGAGCCGCCAATACTAAATATGGCCACCCTCCGTCATCTGTCAGTTCCCTCAGCAGCCGTAGCCGCCGTCGCCGCCGCTGTCCCCCTACTACTTAACTACCGCGCTGCGTATATACCCACGCGGGCGCTGCTATTCCGATCTCGCGGATCGTTCGCCGCGCAGTCGGCCAAATCGAGAGAGCCTCGCGCGCTCTCTTACACACGCCCGCGCGCTCTGTCTAAGAACGCTTCGTTCTTTTTTTTTGTGTCTCTTGGTCGTGTGCTGCGCGAAGTGGACAAACGGTACGAAGTGCACGAATATCGGAACTACTGTAAAAGTGTGTCAATTAGTAAAGATTTGTTACATAGGAGAGAGTGAGAGTATGGCCGCGGCGGTGTAAAAAAAACATGCGCGCCGTTCAGTTTTTTGCGGGATCGCGTTCGAGTGCGGTGAATCACGCCTCATTAGCATACGGTCCGATTTTTTGTTAGTGAGGTGGATTGTGTGTGTGTTTCCGTGAGAAAAGGGAGATAAGTTTAGAGAAAGAAAGATGCTGCCGCTGGGTACGTGGTACGCGCTAGCGTTGCTGCTCCTGCCGGTGCTCGTCTGGTTGGCCAAGGTCGTTAGGAGGAAACCCTACCTGGACGTGTTCCTCGGTATCGCACGGGCTGCTAGGTATGAGCGCATCAGCTTTTTTTTTATAGTTTTGTGGTTAGGAGCTGACGTGGTGGTTTCGTTTGGCTACAGTGTGCGATGAAGACGTCAGTTGGTGTTTCAGTTTTTGAGATGTTGATCTTGGAGAATGAACTTTTGAATGGCTTTTTTGTAAAGGGAAATACACGATTGTTCTTCTATAAAACTTTATATTCGTTGAGGATATATAAGAAGCTATAATTATTTAGGGAAACTTTAAAATTGCTTGGTTCAATACATTTTTACCTATACAAATATGTACAATAACATTGCGTTTGTATGTACAAATATGTTAAAAATTATTTCCGCATTTCGTCCTTGGTTAAAATTTTCTGAAGGGTTCGAAAAGGTCCGGTTTCAACTTCGGAAAGGTTCAGAAAAAACCTTCGAGACTTTTCCTGTTCGTCTCCTTTCTTATATCTGAACCTTTCCGGATTTTGGTACAGTACCATTCCATACCTTTACGGCATTTTAACCAGATGTATAAATATTATTTTTAAAAAAAGTTACAAATCCAATAAAAAGTAATTTTTACATTAATATATCTCGAACTCAAACCAGAAAACCATAGAAAACCATACAAGCACGGACGAATAATCAACCAGTCCTTACAAAGCGCGTAAAATCTAAAATTAATCCGATACTCGCTATAAGCGGTTGAAGATGAAAGAAGCGATTTTATTGGACTCTCTCGCGTGCCTCCTCCGCGCGACTTTATCAAAGGGGCGCATTCAAAATACACTCGAGCCGCACATCTCATTTTTCTCTCCTCAGCGTATATAATTGCAATCGACTCGCGCGCATAAACCTGTGTCTCTTTCTGCTTTCTCGCTCACTCGCGCGAAACACCAAGGACGCGGCGGAGATGTGCGCCGCTCGCGGCCAGACCTCGACGAGAATAGCAAATCGCCCGCGCACATACAAGCCCCGGGTGTGGAAGTGTCGGCAGCAGAGAGAGAGAAAACTTACGTGTGGGAAACGTCGAACGCCGCCTATGTACTTGGCGCTGATTTTCTCGCTTTTTCTCGGATTGCCGAAGGTTGCGAGGAAAATAGACATGCGGTCGTGGGAAGTGTGAGAGTAAATTTGGAAAGTTTTAGGTGGTTACACAGTTTTAGGAATGGAGAGAGGGGGATAGATATTAATTTTATCAGATGCGTGATTTATGTAAGCGTCGATGAATTACGATAACCCATGCCAAATCAAATTAGCTGCCAAACTCGTATGGCTATACACGCGAAAGAAATTGCAGATCGCGTATTTATAGAATACGTTTTAGATAATAATGCAGAGCTATACCAGCTGTTGATATTAATTTGAGGAAAATGCGGAAGAGGAAATCGTCCACGATTCTCATGCCAAAGTAAACATCACGCATAGTCAACTATACTTTTCAATTTTATGTCCCGATTAATAGTGCGCCGTTCGAGAATCCGCCCAGTCGTATTTTGGACTTTTCTTTGTCGTACAAATCCGCAACCTAGATCTGCCAAATATTTAAAACCACTCTGTATCCCCAATCACCACAAACTTTCTATACCCACACCAAAATCCACCTCTCCCTTTAGAAACAACTCACTCACCTAGCAACACTCAAACATTTAATCGCCCCGCAATATCAAAGCCCCCACCCCATAAATCATTCACAACCAACCACCAACGAAAAAAAACACCCTAAAAAGATGCTTCTCCGCACACATACACAAAGGCTCGGAGCCGGCAACGACCTCGAAGCGCGAGTATCTTTCCTCCGCCTCCCCCGCTATCTTTCTTCTCTCTCTCTCCTGGCTTGCTTGCGCAGGTTGCCCGCAGCCACGTGCTCTTTGTCTCGGCCCCAGAATCCCGCGCGACTGCTGCTGCTGCTTCCACTCGCCCCTCCTCCGCTTTTGGCGCGCGAAGAAGACAATGCCGTTGAGCGCGATGCTCTCTTATCGCGCGGTGCGAGCTCTGCGTCTTCTATATACGTAACGCAAGAGTGTAATCGCACTGTGTGTGTATGTGTATAATACGTATGCGAGAGCGCGCTTGGATAATCGAATTCTCGGCGCGTTTTTGTGCTGATGTGTATTGTACGCGAGGTTTGTTTGCGGAGTTGGAGAGGTAATTGCTGGGTGGGCGAGAGGTGTTGAGGTGATGAGGAAGGGCTTTTTGCTGGAGAGGTGAAAGTGCTGATGGGTGAGAAATAAGAGGGAAATTAGCTGGTTTGTGCTGGAAAAAGTGTATGCGTGATGTTTATTTTTCTGATTCGGTTGTTGTTAAAGACGCAAGGCGTTAGTAATTACTTTGGTGCACTCATATGTAAAATCATTAGGGAGATTTCGATAAAATCGCGTTTGTTACATATTCCCTTTGTTCAGCTGTTTCTCATAAATGTCATATAGAATCAGTTGTTCTTTACGTCTTAATAAAAGAGAGGTACAATATTTACCTCTACTCCAATGTAAATTCACACTTTCTTTGTTTCTCACAACGTCAACCAATTCAGTAAAATAAACTTAATAACCTTTCCAAAGAACACATACAGACACACGTACACGTACGAACACTCATGCATAATCATTCGAAGATCGGAAAATAATAACCCGACTTCCGCACTTCTCACAAACCCATCCTGCTGCGCTGCACTTATTCCTGGAAAGCGTCTCTTCGTCGGAACTCCAATAAAACGGGCGTACAAAGGAAACGCGACTAATTAACATACAAGGAGGCGCGTGCGTGCGTTACGTAACACCGCTGCTGCTGCTACTGTACCTTATTTCTCCTGTCTCGACGCTTCGTTCTTTTTTTTTTCATCTTGCCGTCTCCTCCTCGTCATTATCGTCATTATCATCGCTGCAGACGGTCGATTTCGATGCGCATCTCTCGCAAGGAATCCGACGGTATACTGCACTTTCGAGAGAGAAGGGAGAAAGTAGTAGATGCGCAAGAAAAAGAGAGAAAGAGAGAGAGAGAGGCGAAGGTCAGACAGTGCCGCTCTTCGATATTCGCAAGAGTCGCGTTTGCGGGAAATCGAAGGCGAGGCGACGATGCGCCGCAGTAGGTTTCTTTTGCCGCGCGGGAATAAAATGGCCATAAAGGAGTGAAAGAGAAGAAGTGAATATACTGGAAAGTTGGTTTTGCGACGTGCCGCGAGACTTTTTTTTCGTTAGCTTGTTTATGCGACTTTCTAGCTTTTGAGATCGATAATTTCGCGAGGGGATATAATGGATACTTGACGGGAAAATGCGCATTGTGTTTTTGTTTAACGGCCGACGCTGTCCGCGACGCCGCGCTCATGCCCGTGTAATATTATAAGTCACAATGTGGTATAAATTTAAGTGGCCGTTGGCAAGCGGCGCGCACCACAGCGTTTATTATACATTGTAAAATACAGATGCAGGAACGATGATGTTTATTTGTACCGAACGCTTACGTGTGCGCCTTATAATAATCATAATCGTAAATCAGAAAGCACTGTATACATAACGCGTATATTTCTTCAAAATATTCTGCAAATAATTTTTTACGACCTGCAGTATACAGATTTCACCTATACATACAGATACCACAAAGCAATCAGATCCCGGATTTTTTGGGTTAAACCACTATATATACGAGAGCTCCGATAGAACCCATCCTATATGCACTCTATAATTTTCTAAACGTTCTCACAATCGAAACCAGCAGGGCATCTTCTCTCTCCATCTCGCGATATAAAAACCGGAGCGCACGCGCGCGGCAGCTCTCCTCTCTCGCGGGCTTTCGGAATCGCGCGCGCGCGCTCTCGCACTTTTCACATTCCTCATTATTCCCGAGACCAAGGACGCCCACTCTCTCTCTCTCTCTTTCTCTCTCGGCAAGAATCGAAGCCCCGCGAGCGCCCGACGACGATTTATCAACCGAAACGTTTATCCCGAGCGCGGGGTAATCGCGAGCGAGCGAGAGAGAGAGAGCAAGAGAGCCTTTGTCTTCGTGATTTTTTTCGAGAGGGAAAGAGGGAGATTTTCGGAGGGAATTGTGAGAGGAGAGAGATTTATGACGAATTTTGGGTATTTATGAGGTTGGTACGGTGAGATGGGTAAAGGGATTGGAGTTGATGGTTTGAGGTGACTTTTTGTTGGTAGAGAAAGGGTTATGATGTCGTGAACGAAAGTTTATAGCTGAATTTGCATAAGTCGTGTAATATACGTGGTTAACATAACGAACTTTATTTATACATTTATATAGATAAATATTTATAAGGTATAATATTAATCAACGCATTCTACTGCACATACATACTTGTAATAAACATTTCAATTTGCACGTGAAAGCCCAATATCCTCGTTATCATTCAAATTTTCCACTACGCCCTAACTCCTGTTCTCCACACATCACCAATTTCAATAAATTACGCCACCTTATGGAAAATTTCTCCAGCCCCGAGAAGAAAGCAGCAACCCATCAACTTCTTCACACTAAATAAACCGCATACGCGCGATATCCTACACTTTGCATTTGTCCCTTATATATTATATACCGCATCGCGTTCCCCCATTTCTCCTCCCATGCGCCTCCATACTTCATTTTACCTCTGCCCGGTGCGCTCGCGCGTTATGCTACTTTGCTGTTGCGCTCGTCTCAAGGCTATCGTATTTTCATATACGCGCGGCGCGATTTATATCGCGACGACAACGGGATGGGGAAAAATTGCGGTTTCGCGAAATTTTACTGCCTCAAAGAGCGAACAACACGCGAGGAATTTATGGGAGCTAATTATTCCGTCGATTTTTAGGTTGATTTTGACGATGTTTGTGATCCGGCATTATCCTTCGGGGGAGATGTACTTTGTACTCGTCTGTGTGTGTGTACGTATATATACGAGAGCAGGTGATGTATGTTTCGGAACGCGAGATCGAGTCCTTGTAAGGGACGAAGATTCATGAGCGCTTTAAGTTAGTCCTTGATGTAGGTAGAGTCGTTTGAGGAGTTCGTATATAAGTTACTGGGCTTTTCTCGTTTTAATGACGTAAATTAAGTTGTTGAAATAGGGGTGCGCTTTTATTGGGCTACGTGTATACACACGCTATGCGTATATAGAGACACACGTACACATACGAGGCTACACGGAGTTTAAATCCTGAGTAATATATGTTTTCTACGTCGAGGAGCGGGGAAAATTTATTTTACGACGCTGATGTACTTGAGCCTCATGCGCGCGCGCGCGGTCTCGCGCCGTGGTTTATATTGATTACCCGATTATAAACTTCGGGAGTATAACGATGGCTATCCTATACGCATAAAACTGTTGTATCATTTTAAATGAACTATTGCCGCAATTGAAAAATCATTCTATTTCTATAGCTCCATCGCTACAAACCGATATACCAAACAATACTTTCGATATAACGCTGTATACTTATGAACACGTTTATGTAACCGCAAACGAAATCGCGAAATCTTCAGCTATACATACATAAAAAAATCAAAATTTCTCCTGCACGAGAGGACAATTAAGCATTACTGCACATCCAGATACAATATACCCATTCAATAATTCTCCTTTTTCGCAATATCCCGATCTCCACCGGGCAATAACGAATAATCCCGCGATCCCGCACGAAATCCGCTCCACAATTCGATAATTGGTTGGCGAAGAGATTAATCTCTGGCTCTTATGTAGCCTCTCTCCCTCCCTCTCTTTGTCTCTCCTGTATCTACTATTATTGCAAGCGCGGATCTCGAGAAAGTGCGCACCGGTGCGCGCCAGCGATTACGCGCGGAAGCGAATTTTCCTGCGTGCCGGGGATGAGCGCCGGGAAATCGCAAGACTCGAGCGGTCCCACGATACAATAGGCCGGAGGTGGAGCAGGAGGTTGCTATAATATATTAAGATTAGCGAAGGTGAACAAAGTTATATATTTTAAGGCGGGGCGCGGTATTATATGCTCGCACCGGGAAACGCGTGCCACACGCGGTTTTCGTGGGAAGAGGTGCGCGGTAGATTTTTCACGCGCTGGAAGTGGCTTGAGAGCTGTCTCGTATATTGATTTGTATCGGGAAGAGTGTTAGAGCAGTGGTTGATGATATTGTGGTGGAAAATAATATGCTCTTGAAAACGCTTCCTCTTATATGTTCTTTTCACTTTCGTGAAATTTATTACATTGTATAGTAAGTAGAACTAAAAATGCACCGTGTGAACGGGAAGGAAAAGAGAATATATAGTTCGTCTAATTCCAGATTAGAAGCTATCGAAAATATAAGCCGGAGATTGGCTATTTTCATCTGCTGAACGATTTTCTCTCGTTCAAGATCGCTCCACAACGCCACAATTCATGAAACTATACGTACGTACACGACCAAAACAAAGCGACGCACTGTGCGAGCGGAAAAAGAGAAACGCGCGGCGCGAAATTTATGGCAGCGATTTTTGCGCGATATTATCCGGCTCGCCGCCGCCGTGTGTGCGAATTTTTCAACACTTTGTTTGCCCACGGTTTCCATAATGAACGACTTTTTGCGCTCGCCCGTGTCGTTAATCAATGCGCGCTTTATAATTTACGCTACCGCGGCGCCGCTATACAACCGCAGCGGAAAATTCGTCCGCAGTACCTATATATACAACAAACGCGGCGGCGGCGGCGTCTTGTTAAAATCGACTTTATTATACTCGTGATTAATTTTAAAACCTCCCGCGGGGGCAAATTATATACACGGCGGTATATGGTGGTGGGACTTCATCGTGATGCCGGTGAAAAATTTGAATAATTGGTCCTTCGCTTGACGGGTGAGACGCCCGATGACGTATTTTCCCATGAGCGAGAGCAAAAAGTGTGCAAATGAGAATAAGGCATCGATCGAGCGAATGGCGCGAAATATTTTTGCGACGATGTATATATATAGATACCCTTTCAAGGATATATCGCGGACGCGCGCGCGAGCGACGTGTTGCGGTTTACCGACAAACCGCACGCGCGTGTGATTGGGTGTATGGTATAGGTCGGGGGATTTTTGTTACTTCTGCAGCTGCGGGAGAGCAGAATTTCGTCGATTCAGGTGTTTCGATCAAGATCGATTTTCAAGCTTGTAAGGCTGTCGGTATCGATTTCGCGGATTGACACTGCGTCTGCGGCTCTCTTTTTGCGCTCGCAGCGGCGTTGTTGCGACATTATTTAGCCTTATTACTCGTCATTAATGCCGTCATCATAAGAAGTTTTATTCAGGAAATTAAAGTTTCCATCGTTTTTTCAACGCAAATATATACCAATTATTATCTATAAAAATCAGCAAATAAATACTTCTCAAACTCTTCGTACGAACTTACAAAACACACAGCTTAAGGGCCATTGCGAAAAAAAAAGAACTTTATCAACGCATAGAGCAAAACCGTCCGATCTCCTCCGCGAGTCATAAATCCAGGCAAAAAAATCGCGCTGCGCTTATATACACGCGCAAACTCGACATTAATCCCCCGTATATCCCGTCGTATCTCCCGAACGATTGCTGGCACATACACACGCACTCGTATATATTATCTCTCATGATTATCGTTGCGCAAACGGCATCGCGACGATTTCCGCGTCGTAAATATAACGAATCTCTCGCGCATGCTGCAACGACCTATGTTTCAGGGCGAGAGAGAGTGCATAATGCGACCGAGAGCCACTTATCGGCATCCTATGGCGCGAGGAAGCCGTAAACGATAAGCGGCGGTTTTGCTTGTTGAGAGAAAGAGGGAGCGTATAAGCCGCCGCCGGAAATGGCCGCGGTAGTGGCGGTTTTCCGCCTGTGTAGTTCCGACGAGGCGATATTAGTTGTGAGTGCGAGCTTGTAGAGGTGAGGAGAGAGAGAGCGTAATTGCTCGAGTTCGAGTAGTTTCGCGACGAAGGATATGGTCGCGGGGGAGGATGTGGTTACGCGTGATGTCGATTTTCAATAACCTCTATGGAAATGGTTTAGCAAGGGAAAATATATAAAAATATACTTTTGTGGTCTGATCTGGTACGATTTATAGCGTAAAAATAAATGCCTATATACTTAATAGATTCGTGAAACCTGCTGTGTAAAATCTACTTTACATCCGAAAGATTGAACGCTGCAACCTTTATTAGATCGTTAGCATTTAGCTTAGATCAATTTACATTACCCTGCCTCGCGCTTTATCCTTCCTGTATAATTTAATCCGCGCAATAAAAACAATGAATTAATGGCTAATCTCAGCGGCTGAATGCCGACTCTATGCCTATAATAGCCCGCGCGCACAAAAAAAAGGAATCACGCTCGGCTCGTTAAACCGTCACTTTCCATTGAAATAAAGCTGAACGATAAATTTCCCATCTCGAACGAAAGCGCATGCACAAACGAGAGAGAGCCCATTAGGCCAGGGCAATACAAATTATTCCCCGTGTCTCGTATGCACGTGTGTATATAGCAGCAGCCTCTCCCTCCTCCCGTGTGCATCTCGTCTCTCGACAGCTCGAAGTTGGGAAATTACCTCAGCGTAATCATCGGGCGCGACTTGCGCAACGAGCTTCTCCTGTATACTCGCGCGCAGTGCAGACGTTAAATCGATTTTGCAACTAATTCGGCGGCTGCGCGCACGATTGTGTCTGTCTCTCTCGAAAATTCTCCTAATTACGAGGCGAAAAATCGGGCGTAAAATACGGTAGCAGCGATGGCGCGCGCGCTTTTTCCATTACGCGAGATTACGTACGTCGTGGGAAGAGTATAGTTGAGATTCAATGGAAGGAGAGTGAGAAAGTTGCGCGCGAGGTAATCGCGATCGACGGGGATGACTAGACGGTATTTCGCGCGGGCGCAAGGCTCTCTGCAATCTTGTGTGTAAGAGAGTATTGCTTAACTTGGGAGAGGGTGTAATTGATAATTCGAAGAGGTGATTCGGCGAAGTTTGCGTCTTCGACGGATTAATAGAAAGTTTTAATCGATAATAATGGATTATAAGCGCGCTGCGTGTTTATTGAAAGTTGTATATTAAATTACTGTATGTCTCTTTTTTGTATGTTTTTACTGCGAGTGAGAAATAACAATGAAAATATCACTTTCGTAACACTCTGACAGCGATCCTTATCTTTTCATACCATACCGGAATACAATAAATCAAGGTGTATTATATATAATATATCCTCGACGCGGTGTATTTCTTATGAAACTTTAAAGCCGCGCGCGCGATATCTCTTAATTTCGCGTGGTAATTGCGACATAAATCCCGGGCATCGACTTTCTGAAAATTTGTCGCGCTGAAACGATTGTCATGTCCCCCCCTCCCCGCTCTCCGCATAAATCTTCCACTGATTTAATTTTCATCGCCCGCGCGCAATTATTCCGTGTACAAGAAACACTTACGTAACCATTATCCAATCCTCTCATCCGATCAAAAAAAAAACCTCGATATATATACACTGCCACGTATAAAAACACAGCGACACTTCGGGTCATTAATAAAATCCATACTTTTACTTCCTCTTGTACCCCCAACACACAATATCACTCGCCGAGATAAAAACCTTTTTGCGCAACGCGAATATAACAAACACGATTTTTCGCCTCCGGTCGCGTATAGTTTTAACGCGTAAAAGTGAAAATCACAATCGCCCGGCCGTTTTTGCCATATCTCGTATGTATATAATACGCACACGTGTGTGCTCTCGCAAAGCCCAGACGATTTACGCGTCTGCGCCGGGCGCGCCGGCGAGTATGAAAATTAACATCCGCGCCGCGCAAAATTTCATAAATCACCGGGAGCACTGGGAGGGAAGTTTTCGAGGCAATTCGAACTCCCCGCATGTAATAGTCTGTGTGTATGTTAGCCTTTTTTGTACGCGAGATCAGAGATAAGATAGCGCAAGCGAGCGCTGAGGTTTCGTTGGAGAGAGAGAGAGAGAGATAGAGGGGGTACACACTCGAGTAGTTGTGTTAATCAATATTCATGCGGCTTATGCTAATTCGATCCCCTGTTACCGGGTGTTTATCATTGTTGTTGCGCAATTATTTATGTAATCGATGATGAGGTATTAGATGTAGAGCGCTTACGATGGTTTATGGAAATAAACGTTGTGTCAAATTTAAGCAACGTTGTTTTATTTTTATCCTGAATTATACTACAAGAGTACAACGTAGAAATGTGTATCTTGTATAAGCTTGATATAGCATTTGTATATCTCGAACTTGATATTTCAAAATATTGTTATCAGATTTATCGATTAAGAATAATACATTTTTTCCGTCGAACCCTTCAGCGGCTTCAAAGATGCCGAAAAGAACATTTGTACGTATATAATCATATATATTCACCCCTTTATAACTTAGAAACCATTAGAATTTGGAGGTGATTGGTTAATAGATGTCCCTATTTCTTAAAAAATAAATCAACATTAGGGTATATTGAATATAACAGTTGTTGCACGCACAAAGAAAAAAAAAGAAAAAATAAGTACACAGCAAACGCTCTCTTCCTTTTCATTATATTTTCAATCAAAGAAAAAAGCTTTTTCATATATTATTTCTAAACTAATGCAATGACCAACACGCCGTTTGCTGTGTACGTACAAAAATATCACAATAAATACGAACATACGACAATGTATAACCCCAAACCGCACCTTAGTAGTGCACCACTCACAGTTACCAAAATACATCGAAACTAAGAAAACATTGTTTCGCTTGTTACAGGTCGGCCCTGCAGACGCTGCATAAGGTGTCGAGCAAGGCGCGCGAGCAGAACTACTTCCTCGGCGGTCTCTCGCACGACTGGGTCAGCTACTATGAGCAGAGAATCGAGAGCGATCGCTCGTGCCTCAACGAGTGGCACGCGATGGACAATCTCGAGTCCCGCAGGCCGCCATCGCCCGACAGCGTGCGCAGCAAGTAAGAAACATTTTTTTATTTTTATATTATACTATCTATATGATTTTCTTTTGGCAGCTTGATATATATTGTAAAGGTTGATGGACTTCGTGATGTAAGAGTAGAGTTTTTCCTAAAAGTATTGACGTGACTAAAATTGTAACAATTTAAAAGTAATGATAAAATCAATAATGTAGAAAAAACGAAACTTATCGTATATCCTATAATATGCGATTTCCTTTTCTAAAAGATATTTACAAAAATGTACTTTATGTGATTTAAAAAATTTATTTTTGGAAAATGCACTCTTCAATATGCTACATAATTTCAACGTTTTATTTTCTCTAAAACTGTTGGCAAAAGTAATATTTAAATTCAATTATAACAGCGAAGTCCGCCAAAACTTTCTTTTTTCATTCTCACTCTCAAAAGAAAACAAAACATTCATTATTCCATAATCCAAAGAAAAAAAGCAACACTCCGCAGCACAAGATATACACAAAAAAAGCCACTCGCGTCGTCCATAAATAAGCAAATCCCCGAGCCAGCTTATAAGAAAAATTATGCACCCCCGTGCTCGTGATAAATCAGTCGAATCCCCGAAAAACGCGGCCGTTAAACGGAGCTCGCGCGAGCCGAAGGTAGCTCCATAAAAGGTTTCTCACCTTTTGCCAGACGGTGCGCGTCTTCTGGTGGGGAAAACTCACTCTCTTTCTCTCTACGGATTTAGCTTGGCAACGCGCCAACTCCGGTGGTTTGTTGACGTTTCTGGTTCTCTACACCGCGCGCAAGCCCGCGCGCATCTTTATAGCCGTCCTTGCAATTATTTCCAGGTTTCGCGCGCACGTGTCTTCCGCGAGGGCAAGAGAGCTTTTTCACTTTGAGGAAAGAGGATTTCCGCTGAGTGAGAAGAGAGAGAGAGCGAGTGAGAAAAAGATTTTTTCTAGTTTGATCTGGCCGAGTTGGGCTAAAAATGATTTTTCACTCGGTCGACGAAAAACTGGCGTTTTCGAGAATGTGTTGGTCGGTGACTCGACATAGCGTTTAAATTTAAACTATGACATTTATTTACAGCTCTTCTTTCGAATTGCCTTTTTTAGCAATGTTGTCGTTTTTCGTTTGATGAAATGTCGGTAATGGAATTTTAAAAGAATTGACGGTTTGAATATTTTGTAAAGGTGTTAAAGATTTATAGTTGAATATAAAAGCATTTTTTGATAGAAATTGAATATGTATTTTTTTATTAAAAGGCTAAAAAAACTTTAAACATTGTACATTTCGTAAAATAAAGCAGTGCCAATAATACCCAAAATATACGCATCTAACAATCAATTACTACCCATCATTAAACAAAAACTAACAACCACTCTATTCATCAACTCTATAGTTACGCATTCGTTCGTTCGAACAATCACTCTAAAACGCATTATTGATTTTCCAGACCACGAGAAAGGGACGAGACCGAGCGCGTGATCAGAGCGACGCTGAAAGAGATCATGATGTCGGTTGACCTCGACGAGGTCACGTCCAAGTACATCAGAGGTCGGCTAGAGGAGGACCTGAACATGGACCTCGGCGAATTCAAGTCGTTCATCGATCAGGAGATGCTCACCATTCTCGGCCAGATGGACGCGCCCACCGAGATATTCGACCACGTCTATCTCGGCAGCGAGTGGAACGCGAGCAATCTCGAGGAGTTACAGAAGAACGGGTATGTCTAGCGTTCTCTTATATCCGTTTAATATTCAATGTTGAGTAGAATTTTCAAATTTTAGTTTAGAATTTCTTTCATAATATAAGTATCAACGAGTTTATGCATAACTTATTTGTTGGAATTTTTGTAATATACGTTACAACTAGCCTAGAGCTATTTTGATCATTTGTTTGGCTAATTATAACTGAAAGACTATTTATTTATGTTTCCATTAAAACTTTAAATCAATAAGAAGTGAATAGCAGTTTGACGTCTTGATGCCGTACTTAAATAGACATCCGTTATTATATCATAATGTCAAACCATTATAACTTCCAATAGCGACAATTTTGAATGGATAACTTTACACAGCGAAACTACGCTGTAGTCGAGTATATTGACGTTGAGATGACCTGGATTGTCATTCTCCTGAATAGATCCACTCGAAATCGATATTACACGTTAGCAAACAAAAACGCGAATGATAAGTTGCACTTCAGAACTTTTCAAAGCAAAAACTATTTGAGTCTATATTCCTCCCGTCATCGTGACTATATAGTTAATCTTAATTAAAACAACATCCACATAAAATCCTAACATCTTTAATTTCAATTTCAGAGTTCGGCACATCCTGAACGTGACGCGGGAGATCGACAACTTCTTCCCGGGCATGTTCAACTACCTGAACGTGCGCGTATACGACGACGAGAAGACGGATCTGCTGAAGCACTGGGACGACACGTTCAAGTACATCAGCAAGGCGAAGAAGGAGGGCTCGAAGGTCCTCGTGCACTGCAAAATGGGCGTGTCGCGGTCCGCTTCCGTAGTCATAGCCTACGCGATGAAAGCCTACAACTGGGACTTCTCTCAGGCGCTGCGCCACGTGAAGAACAAGCGCAACTGCATCAAGCCGAACAACAGCTTTCTGCTGCAGCTGGAGACGTATCAGGGTATCCTCGACGCCATGAAGAACAAGGAGAAGCTTCAGCGCTCCAAGTCCGACACGAATCTCAAGTCGCCGACGGTGACGGCTCAGGCTAAGGAGCGTGCGAAGAAGGAGGAGAAGGCGGAGGACAGAGTGGAGGGTGAAGTCGAGGGTGAGGTCGAGGGTGACGAGGACGATGATGGGCTAGCGGTGGAGCAGTCGGGTACGGAGCTGAAGAAGTCAGGTCAGCGGCCGAAGAGTTGGTCGCCGAACGTTGAGATCACGGAGGATGTCCTGCCTACTGGTAATTCGTTTTTTTGGTGCAATGTTAAAATCATATTTCAAGTCTGAAACTCACAAGGAGATGGTCAAGGGTGCGGGTCCTGGATTTGGCTAAAACTGCAGGAGGTACTTCTTTATGTCAAATAATGAGACACGTATCTCAGGGTTTTTGTGAATGGGCTTTTCTTTCCGAGATTCAAGTTATTATATGTCTAAAATAAACAATTTTCGATAAAAATTGGGTTTCTTTCTTTAGTAATAACTTTTTGAATATTCCAGTCATATAAATAGGCTGCAGAGCTTCAAAAAGAAGGCAAAAAAGCTTCAATTTAAGCTGTGTTTCTTTAAAAAATGTCAATTTTAAAAAAAGTTACAGGCTATTAAAAATAGAGTAAGAAAATGTCTAAAAACTATTCATTTTTTTGAAGCATTTAACGGGTTATATTTTAAGCTATCTTCTTACTCTATTTTTAAAGCTCATAACTTTTATTAAAATCGACATTTTTTAATGAAAAACAGCTTAAATTAAAGCTTTTTTTCTTTCTTTTATAATCTCTCTAGCCCATTACATGACTGCAATATTTATTACTAAAGAAAGAAATCCCATTTTTATCAAAAATTTTTCATTTTAGACATAAAATAGCTTCTCTGAAAAACCGCCCATTCACAAAAATCCGGGGACACGTGTCTCATTATTTGTTATAACTAAGTACCTCCTACAGTTATAGCCAAATCTAGGACCCGCCTCCCGTGATCATCATCTCCTTGCTAGAGCGAGTGCGTTTTAAACGTTTTCTGTGATGTATGTATGTCTGTACGACCGTATGTAATCAAGTTTCCTCATTATCACAATGAATTTTCAACCGATTCCATCGGAATTGCGGGAAAATCCTCCTCTAATTATATCTAAGTGCTGGTTCTAAATTGAGATAGATCGATGAAAAATTGAAAAAATGCGAGCACAAAGAATCATTTAAAAAATCGATTTTTTAGCCTAATGTCTAGAAAAATCAATTTGAGCTAATATCTATAGACCTATCTGCTAAAAATAATTAAAATATAACTTTTTTCTGTTGGACACTTTTTTGTACGAGCAATATTTGCGAAGATAAGTGGGAAAAACAGCAAAAAAGGAAAAAAATTGACGTTTTTTGGCTATAACTTGACAGGATTTGATTTTACACAAAAATGTTAAATAAGAAAGTAGTAGATAATATTAAAAAAAAATTTTTTCGCATTGAACATTTTCATGTAAAATCAACTTCTGATTAGTTGGACTTACATAAAC